>CAJPEV010002383.1:0-26523 GCA_905338385.1 Darwinula stevensoni | reverse complement strand
CCCCCCCCCCCCCCATCTACAACCCTAAAAAAGGCTTATTTTCCTTCATGATAACCAATCCGACTGCTACAGCTCCCTCTTTCGAGAAATGTACTCCATCCCTAGCCATCAGACTTCTACTGCGACTCAAAGCCTCCCTAGTGTCCAGAAACACTGCCCCCTCCGCGATACATAACTCCTTCAACCTGTCGTTAACCCCTTCCGACCTGGACCACGTCATTCCTCCCTTGTCTAGCCTGCTCGGGATCGCGCATACCGTCACCCGCACCCCCGACCTTGCCTCCCGACACACCCTAATAACCTACCATAGCCTGTCCATGATGAGTTCAGAGCCAGACTTGGGAGTATCGTTGGTCCCTACTTGAAGGACCACCGACATTTCCTCGGCCGACTCGGAGCACACCACCGATGCTATCCCTAATGTGTTCGATCCTAGCACCGGGAGACTGACTGAAAGAAACCTGAGCTCCTGAAACTTTTTCTATTGCTCCCTGAAGATGCAGGACGTTCGAGTCACCGACGATTACAAGGGCCCGAGTTTTCCCTCCTCCTTTCAACACGGCCTGAGCTTGTCCTGCCGACTTCACACCTGTTCCCACCCCGCCTTCCGTTCCCTCATCCAAGCTGACCTCCCTCAACCCGAGAAACTTGCTTTCGGTCTTAATGACTACCTCCTGGGATCGCTTAACCTTCGTCCCCTTTATGACCTGAGCCCAATTACTAGCCAACTGGGAGTCGGCACTCGACGCGCTGTCAAAGGACGAAAGGTCCACCCTCCCAATAAAGTCCGGAAGGCTGGGGAACCCCCGGTGTGCCTCCTCCACCCTAACTAGCCTCGCCACTAAATCATCCCTCTGTACCTCGCCCACCTCCTTCCTGATTCCTCTTATCTCCTCCTCCACNTGTTGAAAAATCCAAGATGCTATTCCACCTGTGACATCTCCTTGATAGGTAGGTTCACTACTTGTCAGCTCACTACTGTCAGCTACTTGTCAGTAAATAAATTCCTGACATCGTCCTCACGAATACTTGACAACCCCTTGAAGTGGAAAGCTATTGCTGTATAGCAAAACATAAGCGATGTCCAAATTCCATTCCGCACATTGTATACATTTTGGTAGCTATGCCACAACTTTCACTCCTTTTTTCACTCAGAACCTATCAATTTCTTTCATTTCGCAATTCCTAATGCGTAGGCGACGCATATTTTCTCTAGGCATCTTACTTAATGTTATTGATATTATTGACACTCCTACTGCTTTAGACTCATACTTTGCAGTACTTCACACTAGTTGTAATTTCTCTCCTCAATATACAAGAATGTTTAAAAACATTTGTGCTTTGTACTTTAAGATGTACTCTTTTTGGCGATATCAACAGTTTGATTGCTCATTCGTTTGGAAGTGATTCCTTTGTCTCTTTTGCATCCCTTTTGGAATGACCCATATATGAAGTAGGTCCTTGTGGAAATCGTGAATCTTCTAGATGTGAAGCTACTATAAACATAAATGAATAGATTCATAGGTGTATTTGCATATTGCAATGCCCTTAAGAATATTAATTTTCCACTCCTCCAGAAGGTTTGAAATAATGTTGGGAAAAGTATTGTTACTATTAATTACGATCGGATTTCTTCGGAGAGACAGGCAGCGGCTACCCTCCACTATTATCATTTAGAGATAAGGGAGTACCGGATAATTGAGCGAAAAGAATAAATATTACTTTTCACCTCATTACCAGCAGCAGTGGAGAGACCAGATTCAGCACAGCCTGCAAAACGTTCAATATCGGTAAGTACTTTTCCCGTTTCTATATTCATATTACATAAGTTTGCCTTCGTACTGATGGGGCATACATATCCACATATAATTTCGTACCTAGAGAAAATATGCGTCGCCTACGCATTAGGAATTGCGAAATGAAAGAAATTGATAGGTTCTGAGTGAAAAAAGGAGTGAAAGTTGTGGCATAGCTACCAAAATGTATACAATGTGCGGAATGGAATTTGGACATCGCTTATGTTTTGCTATACAGCAATAGCTTTCCACTTCAAGGGGTTGTCAAGTATTCGTGAGGACGATGTCAGGAATTTATTTACTGACAAGTAGCTGACAGTAGTGAGCTGACAAGTAGTGAACCTACCTATCAAGGAGATGTCACAGGTGGAATAGCATCTTGGATTTTTCAACATAACGGGTGCATCTTAAGTTCGGTAACCACAGTAATGGCGAAACGAAAGAGTGAGAATTTTTAATTTTAAAAGTTACCATTTATTCTTTAATTTCTTAAGGCAGTTGACATGCTAAAAAAGGTAGACTGAAAGCTTCAAGTTAATGAAGTTTGCACAATTGATGGAAAACGAGATGCCATCCTTTTGCTCCACATGGCCAGAAAGAGTAACGATTCTCAAGGCCCTCAAGAACCTCAACATCATGAAGGTATTCATCTCGTGAAGCGACTCAAGGAGACTGAAACTGTAGCCAGCTGTCCTAGGAGCGGTCGTCCGAAGTCGCAGCGCACTGCAGCAGTCATCAGGGCTGTCAAAGCCAAGATTCGCCGGAACTCCCGGAGAAGCATGCGCCAGATGGCAAAGGAGGGCAACATGAGCGAGGCCACAATGAGGGGAGAATGGTCAGGAATAGCCCTACTCCCTGCACTCCCTGAGCCCAACTCCCTGCAGAATCGGCGAGTCTTGTCAGAGCCGACAGAGGTTGGCCTGTGCCAAAAAAAAATGTTCCAGGACCTCAAAAAAGGCACGCTCAAGAACTTGGTCTTCACGGACGAGAAGAACTTCACGGTTCAGGGCATCCACAACCGCCACAACGTCAAGGTCCTTCCTAAGGACATCTCCAAGTTTCTCACGAAGCTGATGACAGCCTTCCGGCGCCAACATCTGGTCTCTGTCATGGTCTGGGCCGTGATCACGGCTAACGGCAAGACTCTTCTCATCTTCGTGCCCCATGGAGTCAAGGTGAACTAGGAGTTCTACGTGAAATCCGTTCAGGAAGACGTGGTCCCCTGGGCCAAGAAGAAGTTCGGCAAAAGGCAGGACGGGGCCCTGCCTTCTTGACGTTCAAGTCAGCCCCAACAAAGGAGTGGGTCAATATGTCCCTATCCTACGTCCGTGCCGCGGCCATGGACTTCAAAGGCCGTCTTGAACTTGTAGTTCACGCCAATGGTGGCCTTTTTAAGTGATTTTTCGTCACAACCAAGCCTCATGACCAATAAAGAACTGTAAACGTTTTTTTAAAATTGTATATCTCTTAAAAGTTTTGAGAAAATGTTAATTTATTAGGTTACCGTACTTATGACGCACCCGGTAGTCCCGATGTTGGAAGTGCGAATCCTCCAGAGCTTGAGGAGCAACTTGTGAATTGTGTGCCAGTGCGATGTCATGGTGGAAAATGACACCTCGCTTCAATTTTTTAGGCCTCTTTTGAGCAATGACACGTCGCAGCTGTCTGATCAAATGTGTGCAATACGCACCTGTGATGGTGGGACCTTTCTGCAGGAAATCAACCAGAATAACACCTTCTGTATCCCAGAAAATGCTAGGGATCACTTTCCTGGCAGAAGCCTGCACTTTGAATTTCGTATGGGGTGGCGACGACGGGTGTATCCATTGCTTCTATTGCTGCTTTGTTTCTGGACTGGAATGATGCACCCAGGTTTTGTCTCGTATCACAGATCGAGCCAGAAAGTCCTCTATGTCAGATCGGAAGCGCTGCAAATGTTGCTCAGACTATCTGTCGTTTCTGGTCCGGAGTGAGATTTCCGGGAACCCAGCGAGCGCTGAGCTTTCTCATGAGCAGTTCGTTTTGGATCATGTTCTGCACTCTTTCTTTGGATGTGCCCAAATCATCAGCGATGCTTGCGGCGGTCCTTCGTCGATCTGCGAGAACCAGATCATGCCCAACCCGATGTTTTTGTCGGTGGTCACAGTCATTGGCAGTCCTGGGCGTGGCTTATCTCCGATGCTCGTGCGGCCATGTTTGAATTCAGCTACCCATCGCTTGACAGTCGAGTATGATGGTGCATCGTACCTCAAAGTTTGCACCATGTCCACGTGAATCTGTTTCCCCGATAAGCCCTTTCGGAACTGGTACCGGATGACAGCACGTTCTTCCAGTCGTTGCTCTTGCGACGCCATGTTGATTCACTTATTCCCTTGTGACAGAGAATGGAACCGAATTTCAAAACACAGATTTAGCTGGAATTACAAATAAAGTACAAGGCATGTCATGCTTTTTACATTTCAAAAAAGTCTGTCCTTCATAGGTAGACTCACTAATTGTCAGCCCACCCTCATAAGTCGCATGGAATGATTTCAGTTTCCTATAAACTCGATGGGTCAACTCAATTTGTCGATAATCTCTCATATCTGTTTCACAGGTGTACATATGAATTCGACTCCAGTGCACCTTACCGTCGTCAGGTTTTGTAACTACCTTCCTTGTTCGATGCTCTCACTCTTTTTTCATTTTCATTTTTGATTCCTTCGCAACAACGGATTTTAGGAAAAATCGGAATTCTTTCTTTATCTGAAGAAAGTCTTTCATTCCTCTGGATGTAAGCCTGGGAATCTGCATGAATTATTTAGTGTGGAGGATTTGTCAACAGAAGTTAATTGACTTTGAAAAAGGGAATCCATATAAATTTTGGATTCGCCCTTTTCTCCTGGAATTTCTAGTTTTTTGTTTTCTCTCCTCCAGAATGGAGAGGAGTGCCAATTTTGCTTCAGTGGGCTCAGAGATGTTGCATCACCGAAATATTGCAATCCTAGCGATGGAAACGATATCATGGATTCCTTCGTGGTCAGTGATATTAGTGTTGTGAATTCCACTAACTTTTGAAATTATCCTTGAGAAAAGAAGAGCTTGATTCAGAATGCCAACAGATGCTTTCCACTATATAATACGTGGTATAACAGAGAAGATGAATGATCGGTTACTGAACTTTTAGAAAGCATAGTGAAGACAATAATTTATTTATTCAAGGCTCTATGATCTTCAAGATAATTAAAGGAAGTGGACCACAAATGGAAGAACGTCTTCCAAGAAAAAAGTCAAACGTTAGTTTGAGTTATCCTCGGTCCGAGACGACTCGAATCAAAGCCACATATTGACTTAAGAGTGGGCCGAGACCCATAGGTTGAGTATCGCTGTAGAAAATTAGTATTTTTCTCATCGAATAAACAAATTAAATGCTATTCAAATGTAATGAAGATAACTTTGATTCCCTATAACATTGTCACGACAACGCGCGAATACGGGATTCGACGAGGGGAGACTGACGACTTTGACTTCCTGCACCTGAACAATTTGCCTATCAATCCCAAACCATTTTTAGAATGTATCATGCCTTCGTATGTTTAACTGCTAAATGTTAAACAAAATTCAATATCATGCAAACGTTATGCTAATGTTGATGGATATAAGATATTAAAAATAGTCATATGTGGGAGAACTTGTTCAGGCACTCCTCTTTGTTTGCGAGGTGACGTTTCAAATGATGTAGCACAGCAAAAGATGAGTTGATCGAGCGTTCAATCAATTTTGTATGATTGAAACTTGTTTTTACTTGAATATAGGGAATTATTCATTAACATGATAATGCACATGCAGTTTTCAGTTTGTAATGCCTGCCTCCCTATCCAGTAACCATCATTCAGACAACTATGCGATTCCTTTCAATCTTTTGCCACTTATGCCTCAAGAAATGGAAAGTCTCTCACCTACCGTTTCGTTCAATTGCGAAAGTTCTTATTACTCAGTCTCGCCAGGAACCCACATCCTTTCGACTCTCATTGTTCTGAGATTTGAGTAAACAACCTGCAATACTCCAGGCATCTTATAAACTCGGCTGATTTTAATCGCGTTCAGGTCCATATTTTACCCAAAATATCGTCGATGAGGTCAAAATCAACTGCAGTTTAGACACTGCAACGTCTTGCAAGTTTACTTTTTCCCTCATAATATCCACTTAGTGCTACACAGACCTGGGAATCATAAATATCGGCTGATTCGCCGTTCCTAAGAGGCTTCGGTCGAGAACTCACGATCTCCATCGTGAATCGTGGAGATGTGTCCCACGGTTGATTCCCAATTTGGGAATCAACCATGAGAATCTGGGGATCTGGGAATGATATACGAAAAATCTTCATTTCATTATTTTCCAGATATACATGGGCGCTGATATCGAGAAGACCCTAAAGGAGGTTGCAAAGAGTCACATTGAGGAGCAGTACCAAAGGGTTGGAGAGGTTCATTACTCCCTTCCACCAGATAATCCCTGGAAACGCCTGGATGTTAAGGATCTGCTGCTTCTTCCAAATAGACTAAGATTTGAAGGTCTGAAAGAGGAACTTCCATCAGAGCAGGAAAGCATTGGCTTCCTTTTCCATTGCATTAAGAACATCTATCAAGGAAAACCATCTCTGGTGATCGCAGGTAATAAGTTCTGCAGGGCTCTTGATGAAGTCATCATGAGAATAGTCACAAAGAAAAACACTACAGTTATACCATCACTACAGGTCGATGCTTCTGCACTTGAGAGAATTGATCATATTTACTTGACTTATCCCTGTAGAAACAAAGTTTACATAATCTTTTTCAAAGCGAAAGCGATTACCTTAAAAGAGGATCCAGCAATTGCCGGCATCAAGTTGAAGGAAGCGATTGATCAATGTGAACAACATTTGATTATTTTAACCACTCTGTGCCGGCCCTTCCTTGGACCCGATGCAATATGCATTGCATTTCCGTCCTTCCCCTTCATCAGGAGAGAGGATTTGCAGAAGTTTCAAATCTGCGACTCGTGTCGATTCAAGATTATGACTAGTGACGACCTGCAGAATCGGAACAAGTTCGAAGAGTTCCTTCAGAAAAATGACGTCAACGCTCTGCAAACAAATGCCCTTCACGATCACAGTACAAGACAGTTGTTTACCAATATATTTTCTCGCCTAGTTTGTGCATATTCTTCGATTGATGTGCCGCGGACTAAGCGTCAGGATTTCCAGCCACGTAGCGATGATTATATGGATGAAAAGGCATTGTGTATTTTGACTCCTGACCAAAAGAGCCTGGTCGAAGACAAATCAGAATGCCTCTTCCTGGCTGGAGGATCTGGCACTGGTAAGACACTTGTACTGAAGGAGAGGGCGAAGCGTCTTTCCATTGAAGGCTGCGAAGTTTTGGTGGTGAATTTCGCAGGGGGGCTCCTCACTCAAGATTACACGCGCTACTTGAAAGGTTAGTGACGAACAACCAGAATCAGGTGGGAATATTTGAATTAGAGGGCAAGAGAGTATTTGTGTTCCTCATGGTCCAGTTTGCCTCATTTACAAATTGAGATTGTAGCAGGAAAAAAATTCATTCATGAGTTCACTTGATACCTTTATATCTTTGACGATTTTATACGATATTGATTATGCATTCTGCATTACCTCAACATCTTTCTCATTAAGATACGGGTTATTTACCCGAAGTTAAGATTTATGCTAACTCATCATGTTGATGACCATTATTTGTAGTGAAATAGCATGCTGAAATTTGGAATCAGAATGCGTTCAAATCTAAATGACAACTGATAGTTCTTCAATAAATACTGCGCCAAATGATGTCAATACATAAAGACAATCACTGTGAAGTATGCTGCAGATGGACTCTGGGCATTGCATTTAGTGTCAAAAAACCAAATTCCCCTTCATGGCGTTGGATCGTGCAATATTGAAAGTAAACTGCTTTAGTTATGAATAGTTTATTTAATTGTGCATTTCTTCTTCTTAAGTATTCTACCTATTGGCTGGTCCTAGAATCCATATTCTCCATTCCAATCTGTTCTCCGTCTTTCTCTTCATTTTCACAAACGACCCTTCCTTCATTTCCTCCAACATGCCAATTCTTTTCCTTCCTCTAGGTATTTTCCCTTCCATTCTTCCTGCTATCACTTCCTTCAACAATCCTTCTGCGCGTAGAATGTGTCCAATCCAGTTCTTCTTTCTTCTCGCAATCATTTTCACTAGTCTTTTTTCCCCAACAACTTCCATTACTTCTTCATTTGTTCTTCGATGGATCCATCTTATTCTCTACATCCTTCTCCACACCCACATTTCAAAAGCCTCTAACCTTCTGATGTCTTCCTTCCTCAAAGTCCATGCTTCGGACCCATATAAAGCCACACTCCACACCACTGCCGTCACTATCTTTTTCTTTACCTCTTGGATCATCGTCTTTGTTAATAACTTTGTTCTGATCTCCACCTCACACTTTCCATCATCTGTGATCAAAGCTCCTAAGTACTTAAACATTTTCACCTGTTCCACTTTCTGGCCGTCAATCACAATGTCAAATTATTCCTCCTCCTTTCCTAGACATCTTCATCACCTTTGTTTTCTTCCCATTAATCTTCATATCGAACTTCTTGGCCACCGCGTTTAACGCATCCATCAACTTCTGATGTACTTGTTTTGTGCTCGCCACCATGCCTTGGTCATCTGCAAACCGTATATTCTTCAACAGCATCATACCTTTCATACCTTCCTCAATCCCTTCCATAGCCTCATGCATCATCTTCTCTGCATAAATCGAAAACAAAATTGGAGATAAAGGGCATCCATGTCTAACTCCTCTGCCAAGCCCGCTTGGTTCCAATTCGCCATCTGCTACTCTAACTACTGCCTCCTAGTCTAAGTACAGCTTGCTGATTAATTCTCCTGTCCCTCCAATCAACTCCGATTTCCTTCAGTATCTCCAACATCTTCACCCAGTTTACTCTGTCAAAAGACTTCTCAAAATCTACAAAGCATTACAAACAGTTCCTTCCCATGTTCAAGGCTCAAGGTTCTCGCAGAGCATCCTCATCTCTCCAATTGCTTCCCTAGTCCCACATCCTTTTCTGAATCCAAACTGAGTCATTCCTATGAAGTCTATTGCCTTCGCTTCTACACTTCTTGTCACCACTCTCAACATGATCTTAGATGCATGCGTTACCAAAACTGATTGTCCTGTTATCTTCACATTGTGCATTTAAATTGTGCATCTAAATTGTGCATTTAGTAGCGGAAATTTAACATAAACGTAACTCTGTTTCCAGTGCAGCCATAATCAATATGAGTACCATAATCACTTCAAGAACCATATACAGTAAATGTGCTTATATAGACTGGTATCCTGCATAAATATGGCGTTTTATGAACCATTTTGAGGAATAGTCAGAGGCACACTTACTTAAAACGGGCTTTTAATCAATTTACTAATAGGGCTATTTTATAGCAAGTAAATATTAAAATCGAATGAAAAAGTGTCATAAAATATCAAGATCCCGGTGAAGCAATGCATAATAGACTCATGGTGAAATTACTACAAGTTTGAGCCACACATGCAAGGCAATGCCAAAGGAGAGTGTTCGTTTTGAGTAAAAGGAGCGATTGCCATGAGATTACACGTACGGTGAAGAGAGCTTGCAAGGATCCATCCAGTGTGCAAAAGAATTCAGGTTTGATTGAAAGTAGATTATCAAGTTCTGTGCGACCTAGAGAAGTACTAACATTAGAGAACAGAAGAAAACGCTCAAAACGATTAGCACGGTAATTTCATAAAATATGACCATGAGGGAAACCTACAAAATCGGCATTAACACTATTTCGAAAAGATCTATTATTGAATCATTTTGTCAATCCTAGCATGACATGGCACAAAATAAGAAATTAGTTTTTGGGTCCTTTCCAAGTCGATCCCTAGAGGCCATACTGCCGGAGAAATTTGGCCGTGCATAAAAGAGCATATTTTTTAAATTTAAAATGAGAACCAAAGTACGCATGAAACATAGTTGAAGAAACTGAATACCTGGATGACGTAGCATGAGAGACTAAGTAGCTGGAAAAAAAAAGAAATGTTAACTGAAATGAGGGCAAACAAAAAGGTAACATTCAACTGAATGAATGACCTGACTACCGGGACCAATCAGAAGCAATATTGTGACCATTTCGGGTAAATGTAGCATTGTACGTGATTGGTAGGCCGTGCTGATATGTTTTTAGGGGCGAGAGAAGTTATCGCCCAGAAATCAAAGCAAACATTCGCTGATTGAATCGCCTCCGTGCTTGACAGTCTGCTTGACGTGTCGAGTTCTCCAGCGTTTCCCCTCACGCCCAAAACGGTAGATCTTGGTCTCATCCGACAAAATGACTCGCTTGCAGTCATCAATCGTCTAAGCCATGATGCTTCTGGCGAATTCCAACCGGGCCTTGATATTTGCTGGCGAAAGTTCCAGTTTTCTTTCGTCTCTGCTGCACTTAAACCTGCTTCATGGTGGGCGCGGCGAATGGTCTCCACGCTAACCTCGACTTCAATGTCGTCCCTGAGCTTGTTGGTGACCTGTGTTGCTGTTTGCAGCTTCCCAGACGAAATAGTTCATACGCAGAACCGCTTGTCTTGAGATGAGAGCTCATGGGGACGACCGCCTTTCGACCCTCTTCGGACTGAAAATGCTGCTGCTGGATATTTTGAATAGACGATCTACCGACGTTGCATCGATTGGTAATCTCCCTGAGATTATGGTCCTCATGGAGAAGCGAGAGGACGCTAAGCAGTGTGCCGTCAGAAAGTGGAAGATAGCCCTAGAAGAGGACGGCTACTAAGCCATAGGCCACAAGCACCTAAGCAGACGGGACCAGGGCAGCAGGGACAAAACTGTCCGAATGCAGTAATTTGCTTTCATTGAGATTTCTCGATAACCGCTGCATGGATTCTGATGAAACTGTAGAGACTTATGGAAGAGTTGGCAACAGAGGATATGTGACACAGAGTAATTCATTTAACATATACAGAGAAAATTAGTCCAAAAGCGGATTGTGCTGAACATGCGTACAGTTTTGTCCCTCATTGTACATTCGAACAAGTGGTTATTCTTCCACGTTTCATTTACGTGAGGAAGGCATTTTTGGCCAGGTCCACAATGACTTGGAGAAATTCTTCTGTCAACGGCATCCAGCTTTGGCTCTGGTAAGATTACTATGATACCTTCCAAATAGCGATTAGCTCCGGAATCCAAAGGCTTCTGCTCATGTGAGGAGCATTTAATAAGTTCCTGCCCCCCCCCCCCCGGAAAGCTGCGAAAATGAGATTTAAAATGAAAAGTTATTCACGGTCCTTCGAAGTAATATCCGCTGGCCTTAATGATAAGCTCTTGGCGTTCTGAGAGCCTGCGGACTGCGTCGGCCGAGCCGGATGTAAACAGGTGCTGTAGACTGCGGACGAGAGTCTTAAATAGTTCATCCATGTCCTCAAAATTGCTGCATCATTTGTTACCCCAATAAACGCTGCCCTCCCGCCCTCCGGCCCCATTAGCGTCGGAGGTGTCTTGTAGAGGTGTCTTTTTTAGAGTGACAGTATATAAACTCAGCGTGGGAGTCGCCATAGAGGGGGAGAGAGAGAGATGAGGAAGGGTGGAATGCTCCAGACCTCGCTACTGCTGCGACACCGGGCTAGGGACCCTGTTCGTAGATAACCTTGCTATTTCTACTCGGTTGGTGCCGAGGTGCCTAAGTGTTGGTTGGAGCCGGAGCCGAAGAGAATCTGGCTCCAATAGATCCACCCAAGTGGATCTATTGGAGCCAGATTCTCTTCCTTGTTGGTTGGAGCCGGTAGGAACATTTAGAAATAGCAAGGACGAATTTTGGAGAGAGGCTGGGCGGAGGGTTGGAGCCCGAGGAATCTCTTCCAAATTCATTCTCGAGTTGCGATTGCGTAAAATCACGAAACCACGCGCGAATTGTGCTGAATCGGGGGTGAGAGTAAATTTCTCTTTGTTTTCTTTCTCTTTCTGTGTTCTCCCGATCATATGTCAGGGACTGAAACTTTCACATTCACCACGCAGATGTAAGAGATTTTGATATAATTTTTCTTCTTTTTAGTAAACACTAGAAATAATCGTGTGTTTTACGCTTGATGTAAATTAGAATAAACGAAATCTGTCAGAAAATTCCGTCCCCTTGGGAATCCTTGCCTAACAGCTACTGATTCCGTATCCACCAATACGAACCTTCCCAAGGGGACAAATTCTACCCTTTTTCTTTATTTTCTTAATCGGGGTGGTAGGGCTGTTTGCCCGGTAAGCTATCAACGTACTTTCAGCTCTTACGTACTACTGACCACACCCGACGTTATGCACGCCATAATTAAAACCGGAGTCCATCTAGCGTGCGCGATCCTGACAGCTAGCTAGGCAGAGCCACGAAAATCAGTTTCAGTGGGTATGTGACAGCTCTACAGGCGAAACGCTTATAGATATGAACTTGGGGTTTCAACGGAAATCCTCATTATCATCCGAGGATGTACCTCTTCGGAATGAAGTTTGCAAATCGGCCTCACGGAAGGAAGGCAGCTTTCACGGAAAATAGGAGGTTGGCGCTCGTCTCTCCATCTCTGGGGTATACGAGGGGACGAGAGTAGTTATGGTTCTCGAAACTCTTGCATCGCTCACTGTAATGCATTCCGCTTGGTGCCGTGAAATGAGGGATTTTAAGCATCCGTTATAAAATACTTGAGTCTTTCATCAGTTAGTTCTTGGCCACTTCAAACGGGCTCCGCAAAGAAGTTCATCACTGCAGTTTTTTGCGGTGGTCCATCGCTCTAAATTCAAAATGCCGCGTTTTTCCGCCGCTGCTTATGTCACGTTCAGTCATTTGAGAAATGCTCAATAACGACACAATAAAGCCGTCAAGCGCGAGAGTTCCTTGAAGGTTGCATTGCTTTCCAGTATCGCAGTCGCATTGGTAGACAGCAACAAATTAAAAATCATAATCTGTGGGAGACGGGAGCTTGCAGAAGAAAGGTTTAATAGCGAATCGTAATTGAATATGCCTATTCACTGTCTTCCTCCATTCGAATGAGTTGATGTACGAAGCTAGTCGTTGATGTCTCTGAGTCTGAGATTCCTCCACATTTCGGTGATTCATTTCCCGTTGTGGAGGTCTCGCATCAAAGTGCCTACCCCAAGAAGGTGTGCTGCAGTTTGCAGCAAGAAGCACTCTCACTAGGCCCAGAAGGTGCGATCCACATCATATGCTGCTTTCAAATTACAACCATAGGTAGAATTTACTATTGTTTTGCTTCATGGCACCTTGCTTCATTGACGTGTTGAGGTGCCACGTGGAATGATGAGTGAGCTTTTGACAAATGACATCCGCGCACTCAGCCATAAATTCGTATTATTTGTCCTTGTTGACATCAACTCAAATGATCTAGTGCCAAGGACAATCACGGGACAATCACAAGTCTGCAGGTCACAAATGAGACTTGCAGCCTTTATGCATATGACAGTCCCCAAGTAGGATGTGAACTTTCTCGAGGACGTTTCGAGAATGAAGACTTTCAAAGGGGTTTTTGGAAGTCAAAATTACAGGGATGAGTAACTCCTGAGCGCTCAGTTAAGGTATCTTTTGATAACCAAACATGCTGCATTTGGAGAACATTCGTTTTACATTAAATAAATTTTCCTACAGCATATCTATGGTATCTATCAAACAATGGCCTGAAAAAAATATCACATTCGACTCCAGATGACGTCAAGATAGTCGCTGTGGCGGGTCATTGCCTGATACAGCTGGAATTAGTGCCCCATTATTTTCCACGCGATAGCCGATCTTTCCTCCAAATAAACCAGAGGAGAAGAAATTCGTATTCTGCAAGAAATCGGTCTTCAGAGGTAACCCCAATCCAAAGAGTCTCCAAATAACTCTAGCTTGAAATAGGGAGATAGAGGATAGTTCAATTTCCAAGGTGACTTCATGGGAATGAGAAAGAAAAGGAAAAGTTTTAAAAGCACATTCTCGCTTCTACGAAAAGGAAATTCAATGCACGGCGTGTCAGCCTCCTAAAATCGAATAATCGCCGATATGGTGTACGTTTTCGTCGTATGACTGCATCACCATGCACTTCTCCACCAACCTATCCCAGAAAAGGGAAGATAGTATTTCCAACCAGACTAATTCGCTCCACAGTGGCCGCTGCCTCTGACCCTTGCCACGAGAAGAGGTCTTACTCAGGTTGAATGAAATTTAAGAGATGAGTCAATGACTAATTCATGTCCTGGATGAATTGACGTCATACGAGGAACGCGCAAATGGGACTATTTTTGATCGCTCTAAATTTCGAACATTTAAGCAGTCAGAGAACGTTCCTAAGGACATTTTGTGATCTGATTAATTCGATTGGCGCAAGCCGTTCCATAAACATTTTTTCGATACTTTTTTCTCATTAAAATAAACTCAAAGTCATTTGCTTTCACTGCTTAAAAGCTGTAGAAATATATTTTAAATAGGCTGTGCAAAACAGACCCTATAACCAGCATTTTCTTCGGACTCTACTTGCATGAATGACTTTGAGGTGAACTAGATGAGAGAGCTGAGTCTATTCTACCAGGGTACGAGCGGATAGAAGTCGTAGACGGAGGAGAGATGGAAGAAAAGCCTCGAGAAAGTCTAAACAAATTCAAGACTCTCCTGAGGGAGAAAGGAAAAGGGAAACACGTCCTGGTCGACGAAGTTCCTCTCACACTCGGATTCCAGGATATTCTCAAACCCGGCGAACTTACTTCACTTTGGGGATGGATCGCACATATCTTGTCGGATCCATCACAACCCACGGATCATGTCCAGTCCATCACTATTGCCTTCAGACCCAATGACCAAACCTATTTGAGAGATTTCCTCCTGGAGAAAGTCTACCCAGGAAATTATCCAATGAAAATCCTCCAAGAGGTTAAGCGGAACAGCAGAAATATAGCCAAGCTCTTTCTCGCCATTGGCGATTTTTCCAGGAGAGTTTTCATGTCGTCTGAGCGTTCTCTGAACTTCTATTTGGACGAGAATAGTCCCGGTGGGCAACATCGTCCGCGCTTGTTCGTGATCCCTTCGTGTCTGGCTCTTCATCTGAAATGTAGGGACGAAATGATTTGTCAAGCAGCCAGAGCCTTGCACACCCTTAAAATCATATACGAGGAGTGCAAGTCATCCGGCTTGCCTGTGTTTGTCGTGGTCGATGATTTTGAGAAAAGAAGCGCTCTTGTCAACATTATCACAACGTCTTACCCCTCACTTCCTTTTCTATGTTTCTGGTACTTCGATAACAAATGGCAATGGGGTGGTAAGCCTGCACCGGATGGCTTCTTCCCCCTCGTCTTCGTCACAGAGAGCGAAATGATGGGATGTCACCCTGAGAATGTCACCGTTGTCCTGGATTTTCCTAAGTCAAAGTGGGTCAACTACAATCGACTGATAGCAACCACTGGTAGCAACAAAATCCTCGTCATTGAAGAAGAAGAACTGGATACTGGAAAATTTTCTCATCTCATGAGAAATCAAAATCAGGATAGATGGAAGATTGAAAGAGATAGAGTTAACATGGATGAAGATTTCGATGGAATCCTAGAGAGGGCATGTAGAGAGAATAAGGGAAAGGCGATAGATGAACTTCCTGGGAATGCCTTTCCTCCAGCACCCTCCCCACCCATCAAAATTTCTCTGGACGAAATGAAAAAAGTTGATAAAGGAGATATTAAGATGATGCTCGAATCGTGGCTCGCTGGAATTTTTGGCTATCCAGCCTCAGGAAAATCCAGGAAAGTCGATATGCTGATTCGACGAGCGACGGAGAATGGAGGGCGAGTCCTTTTACTTCATTGCGGAGGTGACAGGTCTTTCGAAGTTTCCCGAGAGCGCTTGAAGGCTCTGGCAAATGTGGAGATTTATCGCGCTTATTTAGGCTCATTCAAGTCACTCCATGCCATAATCAACTGTTATGAAGTGAAGGAAATGGTAAAAAAAGTGGCGGGTCCTCTATTCGTAGTCGTGGATGACTGTCCACTTCGAAAGGAGATGGTGGAGGAAATGAAGTCAGAGACCATTGTGAAATGCCTGAAGCAGGCAAATATTAAACTTTTTCTTTCCATTGAGTCTCACTCTGAGGACGCTCAAAAGATATCCCCGGTTGAAATAGTGAAACTGATGAAGAGGAAACCGGACTGCACTGCCATTCTACTCCAACCTCCGACGGACATGGACCTCATTCGTCATATTCAGAGGAATGAGACCTCCACACATTTGCAGTTGAGAACGAAGAGCTTACATACATCCTCAAGACCCAGTGCCTCCCTCGAAGGCGAAGAAGTCATATACATGAAATACGTTTGCTCGGAAACACATTTGGGGTATCTGTGCAAACGAAAAGGGTCACGTGCTCCTTGCATCGGGAACAGCAAAGACATTCTGTCCCTGTTCCTCAAAACCGCCCTAACCAAGGTAATTAAAAATGAACCACGCCATGTGCTGGTATCAGATGCCAGTCAACTGAAGGCCCTAAAGGAGGTCTTCTCCGACCGTCGTGATATTCACTTCGAGCACCCGGAAAATTTTCGTGGCTACGAGAGTTCCGTCGTGATCTCTATAAACACCACCGACAAGTGGCTGCTGGAAGTCGTTTCCAGGAGCAGACGCCAATTGATCATAATCGACAACGATCCATCCCATGAAGATTTGTGGAACACGATGGTGCAAGAAAAACTTGTCAAACGTTTAGATGCCCCCCTGCCCAAGGATATAGAGAACCGCGATCTAGTGGCCCTCCTCGGTCACGATGATGAAGGAAGGTTTCTGAAAGTAAGTCTCCATGTTTCCCTCATTTCTAACCGCACCGACTAGAACCAAAGTTTCCTAACCAAGGTGTCCAAAGTTTTGGAGTGGTGGCGCGCCTTTGAAGGAAAAATAACGGTGCAGGGTTTGAATTCCAACTTTCAGGGTGGGTCAAAAGAAAACCTCCCTGGTTTTTGCAGCTTACATCTCAAGACTGGTAAGAGATAGTGGAATGGCTTTGAAATGAAGCAAATTTAATTTTAAACTTAATTTTTTTATTTCCGTGTGATCACCGTCTTAAAAGTTCGAAAAAAATGACACTACCAACCAATTGTCGGAAACTCATTCATTAATTTATACACAGAGTATTACGTTTCCTCCCTCAAGACTGTAATCAGGGCTTTGCATGATTCATTCAAAACCATCGTGAACCTTTGAAGTTCCAGAGCAAGCGAAAGCTACATCAAAACCAAGAGGAACCATACGCTACACAGCACTCTAGCATGCTATTGACAAGCTGCCAAGCCTGCCCGACGCTGAGAACGCCCGACAGTAAGCGAAAGCACAGAAAGCGCACTGCTCAAAGTCACGCCAACGCGGCGGCAGCTAACTTTACGCAAGCGGTTTGGAAAAACAACTGATCAAAGCTTTCCTATTATCTTAGGTCGAATAATTGTGTATTTTGTTAAAGCTACAGAAATCCCCTTTCTTATGAGACCACAGGGGTTCCAAAATACTGCACCGTTCCTGAAAAACTAGTTGAGAAAAATCGGTGCGGTTTTTTTGGCCCACTCTGTATATTTCAGTGCCTCATTTTTGAGTAACACAGTGAAGATGACACTCATGGCCAGAGGAAATTAATGGACGAGTCGTAGTGGAACTCAGAGCCCACGAAATCTGCGAAGCATCGCGTGCGAACCACAACAACCGCTGTGTTTTCGTCGTCCAAGGCACAGCTGCTTTTTGTTTTATGCATGCCGAGTAAAGGCCGATGCACACTGACTGCGAAGTGCTGCGACAAAGCCGCACTGCGACCGTCTGCGAAGGATCATCCATACTGGTCGCAGAGATCCCAAGCCCAATCAAATATGATTGTATACAATTTGAGAGCTCGTGTTGCAACACTTTTGCTTTTTTGTAGGTACAATCGGTAGGTACGTCCTGTACACAGATCCCGTCATCAGATGGGAGAATTCCAGACCCTACACTCTTAGAAAAGAGTGCGCGATTACCGTGAAAGGGAGCGAGAGTGCAGTTAGTGGTTTACTCCCTAAAAACAAAGATATAATGCCGCTCGCCTCTCTCTTTCCTGAGAACGACCACTAACTTTTTCCACTAGTTGAAAATAGTCTCCCCCCCCCCGTTTCGCGCTCTTAAATAATGCATGTATTTCACTCATAAAAAAGTAGTTATCGATTGCACTTTCTCGTTTTAGGGAGTAAAACCGTTTTCTCTCAGTTTGGATTCATGCCCTGAGGGCAAATTTTTTTGAAGAGGTACTTTTCTGGAAACTTTTCTGATTCAATGAATGGAATAGAACTAAAGAAAGTTGTAACTTTGAGAAGTACCGGTTCGATTGCTGAGCATATGTCCTACTTTTAAAATGTGACACATGAGGGCAGATTATGAAGAGATTTGAAGTTAAGCACACAAGAAAATATGTGAGTAATTATTCCGATGAAAATATCAGTTTGTTGTCTCTCGATACACATTCCGAGTGTCGCATAATTTTAAAGGTTTTCGTCACTTTGAAAATGAATTATTGAATGAATCACTATCCTGGTAATGGATCGCCGAAGGCGCGATAATAGATTGTTTGTTTGCTCGAGGGTCAAACAAACTCGCTAGTATATATATTAAAATCTACTGTTGTCCTTGGTGTTCGTGGTCGTTATCGGTGGTTCGTGTCAAGCGCGCGCACAGACGCGTGCGCTAACCCCGAGTGCTCTTCCCATAGAATCTTCTGCCTGCCTCAGGGTGCACGTCTCCCTCAATCGGGCTCGCGTTTTTCCCGTCTGTTGCGACTGTCGGATCTATTCTAGAGGAGGTAATAGCCTGGGGGATGGGGTGGTAGCACCCGGTCGAGGGTGCTACCACTACACCACCGACACCATATCTTTCAAGCGTACTTCTCCTTCCCGTGTCTAACATAACAACGGGAGAGATAGGCATTATGCGCACACCTTCTACTCTTTCCTTTGACGGGTCCGAAACGGACTTTTCCGCAGTGACGTGTAAAACGTCCTCGAGTCTACTTGGAGTCCTGAAGTTCCAGGCCTGCTTTTGTTGAGATTTCTTGGCCTATGAAGGTGGTAACGTTACGCCGCCATGGCATCATCACCGTCGACTTATTTTACTCTAGGCCAAAGGCATGAAGTCAATTGAACTTCAGTTCGTTTGACGACGTGAACGTTCAAATACATCATAGGCTAAAGATGACGAAGGGCGACCAGGAGGTGCATGGTTAAAGTGTTGACGGGTCTTGGCAGGGCATGTTTCCGTATTCGGTCGGGCTGCTCCAATACTCCTAACCTGCTCCTTTTCTCCGCCAATGCGCACCCCTGGCCCGCTTTAAACTCTATGAATCACTTCGCACTTGCAAACTGAAATATTAAACCCATATTCATAAATGAAAAGAAGTCTTAAAACGACTCAATAGGGCTTACTGATTCCTCTGAGAACCTATTGTGCCTGCTGTATTGGGGCTGTATTCCTAACAGAATTTTGAAGGAAGTAGGGTTGAAAAATCTGGGGATATCCATTAGGAGTGAATGGTGACAGAGGTCATGAACCCAACAAACATAGCTTTTAATTGCAGCACACATGCCTATACTGTTCCTAGGGTTCGCCATCTCCAGTTACTTCTTAGCTCAGTGGCTCTCCCATAGCCATAGTAGCAAGTATACGCAGAGTGGCATGAGACCATTTACGTTCGGAAAAGTGTGCGTCGGGAAGCGATGTGAGTAGCCTGAGGTCGCCAATAAAAGCCCACATACCACATCGTCATACGAGGCGACGATTTTAAAGTAAAGCCTTCATCTTTTGGTTACCCTTCGTCTTCGCTCGGCGTTGGTTCCCCGTCCTTCTCAATGACGATTAACGAAGCACAGGGGTAGACCGAGAAGTTAGGGTTGCTTTTACCGCGTCCTGTCTTCTCACATGGCTAGTCAGGGGCAGGGGGGCGGGAGTGTGGCGACCACCTCCTACGGCCATGTGCACATTCTGCGCCCATAAATACTTCGGTGCTTTTGCATGGGCTACGTACTACTGTAGAAGCTTCATATCCCAGGATCTCCGGCAGCAGGGGAGAGGCACCACGGTGAGCGATGCCACCGTTCCCTTGCAATTATAGTTGCAAATCTCGTTTCCTCGTTCTTACGAGAAATGGCGAGACGAGAGTGAATCTCCGATTCCCGTGAAAGTTGCATCCCCTCCCTTTCCTGTGGCCGAAAGAAAATTTCACTTCTCAAAGGCACATCCTCTGATGATAAGGAAGAGTTCTGTCGAAGCCCCAAGTTCATATCTCTAAGCATTTGGCCTCTAGAGCTGTCTCGCGGGCGCGCGCGCACACACACACACACACGCGCACTCAATAGTCGCTCCGCTTAGGTAGCGGTCAGAATCGTGAACGGTATATTTTTTACCTCCGGACTTCGGTTGCTTCGCAACCCAGGTCCTCTGGTTAGAAAAATATCACTGAAAACTATCTTTCTGTCCGGAAGAAAGTCTCTTGAGCTGTTAAAGACCCTTCTTGATCTGCTTGAAGAGAGGGCAGGACATAAACTTTCGACCATGTATTTCCCAGCTGAAATGGTGGCAGTGACATTGATTTCGGTAAATGCATACTCCATGCAAATATTCAATACATCTCAATTATGTGCAAATCATCCACCACTCTCCTGAAGGAAGGGACGACTCAATTTTTGCACTCGAAGAACAGATACTTCTCAACTTAAAGAAATTTTAAGTAAAATTCATGAATTGAAGCAAATGAAAATAATCAGGAATATAATTGACTCGGAATGGTTGGTTCTTCGGCGCTCCATTACCTTGGATTGTAATTAATTCATTTAATTTTTGCGAAATGGCAAACATGTATTGAAAGTACGTCCCCATTGAAATACGTGACATATGGGGAGGAAAGTCTTCATTTTTATCCAAATCATTACTTCTATAATTTCTAGCGTGTTTAATTTGAAATCTTTTCATGTGTCCCTTTTTGTAAGGGTGGAGAATACATTTCGAATTACTTCCCTCTTATAATCTATGCTAAGGGGACATATTTCAAAAATAGAATTTTTTGCTTTGCTCAGCCATCAAATTGGTACTTCTGAGGGAAGTTTAAAATTTCTGTCTCTGTTTCGTTTGAATTGAAAATTCAGGAAAATGGGACTGAAAAAAGGAGCCCTGATGGGTTTTAACTAAAATTGTATTTCTTCTGAAAATGTAGACTCAGGAAACTCCTTGCCAGCCAGTTTCAGCCTTACATGTTTCCCCTTTTTGCTGGCGAGAAAAAAAATACGTATTTGGAATAGCTACCCACCCAAAAGCTGTGCTCTATTGCTGCTACTTCTCTATTTGTACCCGATTCGCTCGGATATCAGAAATTATTGGAAAAAGTAAAGTCCCCAATAAATATCCACCCCCCCCCCCCCAAAAAAAAAAAAACCAATATTTTGNCCCCAAAAAATACCCCCCCCCCCCCCCCAAAAAAAAAAAATCCAATATTTTGGAATTTTTTCATTTTCCTGAGCTCAGTGCGTCAGCAGTCACGTTCTTGCCAAATTTCAGCTTACCATGTGTCTCCGCTTCATTGAAGCAAAGAGAACTATTTGAAAATATGTTCAGCGAAAAGGTGTGCCCCTATGGCATTTATCACCAAAGTAGAAATTTTCCTGAACTAAGCATGTGAATAGCTACTTATGCCAGTCGGTCAGCTACTCAGGATCGTCTATATTCAGTATAATAAAAGTATAATTTTTCATTTACTCAGCTATCCATGAGGTTCTTTGCCAAGGTTAAACTTTCCAGCGCCCTCTGTTTTGCTGGATCAGAAAATTTGGGAAAATACGCCTTTTGCAATATGTGTCTTGAGGCGTTTTGACCGAAAAGTACCTTTTTTTTTTACCGAAATCAATCCTCAGAGAACTATATACCCACAAAAGTTCAACCTTATTCGTTTGCCCTTTTCGTTGGTGAAGAAACATGCTTGAAAAAGCCGACCCGCCCAAAAGCTATGCCCAGAGAGGATGTACCATGAAAGGAGAATCCTCCCTCAACTCAATATCATGTCACTTACTTCAATAATATCATGTTACTTACAGTACTTTACTATCAAAAGGTGTGCCCCTATGGCATGTATCACCAAAGAAGAACTTTTCCTGAACTCAGCATTTGAATAGCTACTTATGTCAGTCAACTAATCACAATCGTCAATACATAATAGAATGTATAATTTTTTATTTATTCAGCTATCCATCAGGAATTTACGACGGCCACTCAATAAGTTATCTACCTGAATATGAAAGGGATTAGTGTTATTTTTCCCCTCGGATGTTTCTTTCTTATTCAGGTAGATAGCTTATTGAGTGACCCTCGTATTTGCGAAGGATTTACCTTTCATGCGCCCTTTGTTTTCCTGAATCAGAAAATTCGTGAAAATACTCCTTTTGCAAAGTATGTCCCCTGAATCGTTTTAATCGAAAAGAATTTTTTTTTAAATCGAAATCCATCCTCAGTGAACTACATGCGCACAACGTTTCAGACTTCATACTTTTGACCTTTTCACTGTTGAAAAAGCATGTTTGGAAGAGCCGACTCACCCAACCGCTATGCCCGGAGGGGATGCACCATTAAAGCTGAATACTCCCTCAGCTCAGTAATATCATGTCGCGTATACGGGTGCCAAGTTTCCCTTTTCCATTTCTGTCCAATTCGCCACGACAATTTATTATTATTTTTTTAACTTCGCCCCTCGAGAAAATTTCCCCCGGGGATGTATCGAGACTTAACATTTTCATTAAACTTATTATATTGATAGTCACATTCATGCAAAGTTCCAGCTTTCCAGTCCATCGATTTAACTAATGCAAAAAAATTAGGTTAAAAAATCTCCCTTTGAAATTCATGCCCTCAGGGCATTTCATTCCGAAGTCTGAACTTTTATGCACACAGCATCCCGGTAGGTAATTATGTACCAAGTTTAATCTTTCCACACTAGCTCCATACACCAGAACAAAAAAAACTTGAATGCGTAGCCCCCAAGAATTTGTCCCCAGGGCATGGATCTAAAATTGTCCATTTTTCCTGAACTCATCGTGTCGTGAGGCACATCCATGCCACGTTTCAGCTTTCCATGTCTCTCCGTTTTATTTAAGCAACGGGACATGGAAGGCAAGAGAAGCCTAAAAAAGGCGTCGTATGGTCGGGAATTGAACCCGGGCTTCGCGATTACCGGTCAGATGTGCTACCACTACACCACCGAAACGGCGACATCCAGTGGCATCTCTCGATGACATCCTTATCCATCACGATACATATTTTTAAAAAAACTTTTTCCCCCTAAATGTGTACCCCCAGGGCATGTACCTCCAAAGTCGGATTTTTTCTGAAATTTGCACTCCAAAAGGTGCATGTGTACGAAGTTTCAAATGTCTAACCTTTCTGGAACATGTTAGAATTAGCGTCTGTCTGTCAGTCAGTCAGTCACGATCCTCTATATATATTAGAAAAGTATCTCCCTTTGAAATTTTTTCCCCCTGTGCAATTACTTCCAAAGTCTGAAGTTTTCTGCATGCCGCATCCCAATAGGTAGTTATGTACCAAGTTTCATCTTTCCACATCAGCTCAATATGCCAGTATAAAAATATGACTTGAAAACGTTTGCCCATAAATATATGCACCACATTGCAAGAATCTAAAATTTTACATTTTTCCTGAGCTCATCATGTCGGTAGACATGTCCATGCCAAGTTTCAGCTTTCCACGTCTCTCGGTTCTACTAAAGCAAAAATATTGTTAGGAAGGGGGAATGAGCAACGCGACTTGGAAGGCATAAGAGGCCGGAAGAAAGCCATGGAACTTCCAGGATTTGAACCCGGACAGGTATGCTACCAGGTCAGGTGTGCTACCACTACACTACCGAACCCGTAATATCCCGTCCAACCTCTCGATGCTATTCTAATGCGTCACAATATACTAGTATATCCTTTAAAACCTTCTAAATAAATGAGTAGTTATTGATTGTATTGTACTTCCTCATGTTTATGGAGTAAAATCGCTAACTCCAGTTTCGCTCCCTTTCTCAGAAATTGCTCCTTCTTTTCTAAGAGTGTAGGGGACGTCCGTGAAATCAATCCTATCACTTCCTCGACTTGATGTGGGAATGAGGAAATGCGGGACTGACATCACGGACACTTCATAGAACCGTAAGGGGCGGTCGATCTTCTGCCATGTACTGTAATCAGTACAAAGATTGGTCAATAGAGTACTGTACTGTAGAGAGCGAATGCGACACAATTTATGAAAGGATTTGTGTATTTGCATGACATCCCTATCTTTTTCTAACGGGAGCGTTCTTACTTATGGAGGAGGAGAGCAATGTTACTCCTTGGCGATGGAGTAAATTCGCTCCTTTCCTAGAGTGAAAGGGAAGTGAAACTGGAGTTAGTGATTTTACTCTCTTTTTTGAGAAAAATCGCTCCCCTTTTTCTAAGAGTGTACAATTAGAACGTCATGTTCTTCATCATTCTAACTCACAATATGTATAATATTATTTAAAATGTTAGACCTCCTCTTCCAAGACGCCAAGAGAAGGGAAGAGAAAGCAATGAATGCAGATAATCCAGGTGGGACTTGCAGAGCGGTGTGAATATGTGTAATTAAATTGGCTATCCCTGGGGCCTACTTTGGTGCCAGCGTTACGACCTTCCCTTGCTGCGTTACGTACGACCTCGTTACAGTGTTGGCTGTAACCTTCGACGGATTTATGTAATCTTTACTTCACTAAGTATGGAGAAACTGAGGGAAAACATATGCACATGGAGTTGACCAGGACTTGTTAAGTCTTCTTAAAACGTCTGCATCAGTGAACCAAAATTTTTGAACGCGATGAATGTAAATCCAGGAGTTACTGGTAACCTCAATAATTCTTACTTGAAACATACCTGGGGGGTGGGGAACTTCATTTCTCAGTGGCAGCAGATATGTGGCAATTTCATTAAAGGCTCTGCACATGACAGTTAATGAAATGCTGGCACGGTTTAGATGTTCTTTCCAACTAAAAACGAAATAAATTACGATTTACTGAGTAATAAAGTGAACTTCGAACGAAAAACAAGGTTAACTTCTATGAGACAATGGCGGTTAAATGAGCACCTGACTTCGGTTGGGTTTCTCATATCGTTGGTTTTTTTTTTTAGCTACATGCGTTGATTTATTTCATCAAAAATCACTTAAACCTGTCAGTGGTGGGTTTTCGACAAGCTCCCGAACTCCTGTACCATCGACATACGGCGGTGTGAAGTGTTTAATGACACAGATGTACGTAACACACAAATGATCTTTAAAAAATTAGTTACAAGAACAAAGACCGACCATGAACAATCGGTTATTCCTATTTGACCGTACTAAGGTACTGGTGATACATTGGATGTGCAGCTTCAAAGGACAGCCAGAATTTAAAAAAAGGGTTACGCTATGTATGCCTTGCTTTTGGCAGTCCAGGACATTTCCCGCATTATGAGAAAAGTAGAAAGAGGGCGGGCGTTTGGTCACCCTATGCCGCCTGACAAGGTTCCTAAAGCATGAAGATGCAGGAACTCATGGCCTTTTGCCTTTTGATGTCAAGCGAATTCATTGCCTTCTCGTATGAACGAACTGATCCTTATAATGACAAAATACGGAGTGGCGCATAAATAACGCACCGAGATTTTAGCGTTTACTTCTCAAATTCAAGATGCGAAAAAAACGCACAAATCATATCAAACATGCCCCAGCATATTCCCTCTCAACCTCATGAAAATGATGAATGTCTAACTACTAGAATATACCCATAGCGGCTTTTCTACTAGGACACCTTGAAATTTTTTATATCACAACCACTTCGAAAGGAGCTGCTACACAAGCGTGGAATGACATGAAGATGACGTCTTTCTTTGGGCTAAAAATCTAGCAGATGATTCGAGTGATCCATATTGAATCATTCGATTCACCGACTAGGTTTTTAGAGAAAGCCAGGATTCAGCTTGCATAACCGTGGGAGGAGATCCTTAATTCCATTACTTAATGGAAAATGCCGCGTGGAAGCTAATTGAGGACAAATTTCGCATCTTTTGTGATAGGCTGAGTGTTGATTTTTGAAGTGCTTTAGTCGAACGGATGCTGTGGATGCACTATGATAGTAATAAGTTCATAGTTTTCTTGGAGTCGAGAGAAAATATAGATATATACTTAGAATGGTTTTTATGGTTCTGTCTCTACTGGATGTACATTTTCGTGCTGGGTTCATGAGTTGAGCTGAAAATGAAGCGGTGGTTAGCAGTTATTGATCGATGCGGTGGGATATCGAGATATGTCAACCGGACATCCCTGAATCAACAGAATGGCGCACGCCCTGGATTACATTCTTATTTGAGGCATTCCCTCCTCAGACCTATTCAAGATGGTTCGAGGAACTCCAGATAGGCCGAAGGTTCCACGTCAATGGTTCATGAAACGCGAAACATGTCTCAGATTGGTCTAGCATTACACGTCTTCTGTGAAGTGGTTTGTGAAATTATGAATCGGCCTGCGATTGGTCAAATGTTATACGTTCTCTATGAGATCTCTCAAGACCACGAATTCACCCATTTATGCCTAATTGGTCTCGTTATTCGAGAATTGAGTTTCCC
>CAJPEV010002382.1:15509-45575 GCA_905338385.1 Darwinula stevensoni | reverse complement strand
GATAATGCAGCTTTATTTACCGGATTTATTATGCATTTTCTCTGAAATAAAGCTGCATTATCGGATAATGCTCTGTTCAAAAATCCACCCATATGCTCTAGATTTAACATTAATCTATGTTAAGGTTATGGTTCACAGTCCGCTACTTCAAGTTCAGCGTCGGGGGGCACGTGCCACCCCCTCCCATTTTTTTTTCAAGAAAAGAAGCAAATTAGAAGGGAAATGCTCATTAAATGCATAAATGCCCCTGTGTTCTCATGCTCTCCGCCCTACACTTTCCATCCACGTTACGCTTATGGTCAAGTTTGTGTGAACAGTGTTGTGATTTTATCGATTATCTAGAACAGTGATTCACAACCTGCGGGCCGCGAAGACCTTTTTTTGCAGCCCCTTCGATGCCTCCGGTCTCTAAAGATCCATATTTATGCGGCCTATTTCGGCTCATGTTCGAGGGTCGCGGCCCGCAAACCCCTCGAACATGAGCCGAAATCTCGATTTGGCCCTCTAGGGGGAAAAGGTTGTGCACCATTGATCTAGAACTACTTTCACGAGATATTGTAAGAACAGTGACAAGTTTTCGGGATCCATAATATTAAGAAATTGTCAATAAAAATGTGAACATATAGGTAAACAAACCAATTACGACACAGTATAAAAATATGCCAAATTTCTTCATCCTGTCTGTGGATATGTCGTGACTATGGACGTAATTATGTTATTGTTGCAGGGCAAAGTGACTGTGAGGGGATCGGTGGGCAGTGCCTCAATTGGCAGAATTATTTATGTACGGCTGGATACGAGACGGGGTTGTGCCCTGGGGATTCCAATGTCAGATGCTGCCTCCCCTGCAACCAGGCCTGTGAGTTTACTCTACATCGTCCACATAAATCGTCGTGTCTTTTAGCTGTCACCCTACCAGTTGGATTGCAGAGAAGAGGAAGAGTCCGGCATAACGGTCTAACAACATACGTAATATGAATGTATCTGACGGTAAAATGTAAGAACTTTTTTCTTCACGTCTACTTCCGTCTCCGACTAGACAACTTTATCAGATGTAGAGGTGCATCCTCTTCCATGTTCAACTCAATTCGATCCTCTAGCTGTCATGGGTGAAAAGAAGAGAAGTGTTTTTTTTTTCTGTGCCTTCATTGCTTGAACTTCATAATGGTTGCCAGAAATTAGCGCGGACAAAGAGTTTCATTATTCGATTCACTTAACCCTTTCAATCCTGAATTATGTTCCATGCATGGAAAAAAGTGACATTTACTTGTTGGGCTTACGTAACATTTAAAATGGTTTCCTCACGTAAAATTAAATATTTTAATTATTTAAAGAAATTAAATCCATCCATCCATTTTCTTGTCCCACTGTCCGTTAGGGTCGTGGGGGCAGACGCTCTAAGGCGGACTTCCACTGGGGACGATCTTCCGCCACCAGGCGTAGTTGTTGGGTGGGTAGATCCAAGCGTGAAGATCCGAGGTTTTCTATGTAGTCTAGCCACTTAGTCCTCGGTCGTCCCACTGGTCTCTTCCCACCAGGCTTGCCAAACAGAAGCTGTCTGGGAATCCTTTCCTGTGGCATCCGGATTAGGTGCCCGTACCAACGCAACTGCGATCTCTCGATCCAGAGAAGTAGCGGCTCGACATGTAGAGATCCCCTTATGGTTGTGCTACGAACTCTGTCGAGTAGCGTGACACCTTCAACACCCCTCAGGAATCTCATCTCTGCAGCTTGTACTCGCGATCGCACTCTTTCGGTCATTACCCAAGATTCATGACCATAGGTAAGGATGGGGACGTAGACTGACTTGAAGACAGAGAGCTTCGCCTTCTTCCCAAGCTCTCGCTTCATCACCACAGACCGCCACAGTTCGCGCCTCACGGCACTAGCTGCAGCAATCCGGGTGTCCAGCTCTACATCTTGCCTTCCATCACTCGTGAATGCGACCCCGAGGTACTTAAACTTCTCCACCTGCTTCAGTGGGACTCCACTAACATGCAGAATGCACTGAGCAGGCTGTCTTGAGAGCAGTAATACCTCAGTTTTGGCCACGCTAATCCTCATCCCAGCCACTTCGCACATGGCTGCAAACCTATCGAGTGCGCGCTGGAGGNAACATCCAGCACAGAGGGAAAAAGGTCTGCTGACACGATAAAGAAATCGATCAGGGACCTTTGTCCCAAAGCATCCCTGTACCAGGTGTACTTATGGACATCCTTGTGCTGAAAGAAGGTGTTCATGATGAATAATCCGTTGCTGCAACTGAGATCCAACAGTCGCCTTCCGTTCGCATTGAGATCGGAGTCGCCGGTCCTCCCAATCACACCCTTCCACGTCGAAGAGTCAGTCCCAACATGTGCATTGAAGTCCCCCATCAGGATAATGGAATCCATGTTAGCTACTCTTTGGAGAGCAGCGTCCACTTCATCCAGAAAGGGTTGGTACTCTGCCTCAGCATTTGGCGCATAGACCATCAACAAAGCCAGAGTCCGCTCTTTTAGTCGGAGCCTCAAGAGACAAACCCTCCCTCCCAATGGGTTCCAGTCAATAACGCAATCTGCCAGCCGGGGGCTTGTGAGTATCCCCACTCCCGCCTGAGCAGTCATGTTTGGGTCCACTCCTGAGTAAAAAAGTTTCCATCCTCCATCCAGATCCACAATTCCAGAGCCTCTCCTCTTGGTTGACGAGACCCCGATTATATCTAGTCGGTAGCGCTTGGCCTCCCCCACCAACTCCTGCTCCTTCCCTGTGATCGAAAAGACATTCCAATTGCCGATTGTCATTGTCCGGTGCCGTTGTTATCCAGTGTCGGTCCTCCTAGAGTATAAACTCTTTGCGCTGCCCCCAACCGTTTCCCCAAGCGCGTAGCGGGCGCACTGGTGGAAAGAACTAAATAGCATGAAAATCATGCTATTTAATTAGTTCAGCCGGTACTCATATCCCTATTTTATGTCGTAGGTTTCCCAGTATTTCTGTATTGCTTTTCATTATCTAGCTTGCAATAACAGAAAAAATTGGCTGGGAAAGAATTGTCTTAGCTGAAAAAGATATAAACCTGTTGTATTTTCATTGACACTTCAAAAATGGTGTCATCGTGTATATCACTGTGGACTGCTGTCATCTTGCCAACATGCGATGAACTACTATAAACAAGGACTCGGGATCCCGCCATGGCCTCAAGATCGTGTATACTTATGTAGCCCTATAGCATATGCGAAGAAAATGAGGAACTCCTGAGTCGCGCCAGGACTGAAAGGGTTAAGCATATTTGAGCCAGAATTATGGGAAGCAATGAAAAGGAAGGTGAAGAACACATCCGTGACATCCGCACGCAGAGGACTAGATGAAACGGAAGAGATTCACGCATTCGGAATCTTGCTTTGTGTCGCCGCACTTTTCCCTGGGCCTGGGGACGAGGTAAACGACTGTATTCGTGGACATCAGGAGACCACTCTAGCTTAGGAAGAACCCGATCCATTATCGTCTTCGCCCTAAGAAAGCTGGATGGGAGCGAGACTGGACTTGACCTCCACGGAAGATCGCGAAGACGTTCGGTGACGATGGACCGCTCGCTTCTCTGCTGCGAATTTGACCCGGTGCACTCCACCGAGTTCCAACGAGTCTTGGCTACTCGATCTTCTGAACTGATATGCAATCGCAAAGATGACAGACCGAACTCGGAACTAGAACGCGACAGAATGCAGAGAGAGAATAGACGACGAAGGATGGGGGGGGGGGGGGGGGGGGGGACTCGCCCGGTAATGTCTTTTCGATCACAGGGAAGGAGCAGGAGTTGGTGGGGGGGGGGGGGGGGAGGCGACTTGCCCGGAGAGAACGTCCCGAAGTCGTAAACACGAAGAGATCCTCAAGAAGACAGTGGTCGGCCCCCAAGGCCGAGAAAGTCCAAGGCGAGCGTTAAATACGACAAGTACCCGTTTTTCTCTCGGGAGAAATGGAAAGCTCGCAGAACCCATTTCTGCATACAAAGCGAATTCGTACTAGTTTAGATAGAGCCATGAAGGACTTATAGCATTTCCTAGAAGCTGACCTCATCGCATTTATATTTATAGGGTAAGTGATACGAAGTCCGACCCCCTTAAGCTTAAAATCCACCCCCTCACCTACACGTTGAAGTTCAAGGTTTTGGGACCTATGCCAATCGAGAGGAAAATGCACACACCGTCCATTCGCGTTTCGATCGGACTCCGATGTAATTTGGAAAAGGCCGTTTGGATATCTCATTGCGTTGAATCATGTAACGTGGGGTTCGTACTTGGCCCCACCTATCCGAGGGATTTTTGAACAGAGCACTATCCGATAATGCAGCTTTATTTCAGAGAAAATGCATTATAAATCCGGTAAATAAAGCTGCATTATCGGATAGTGCTCTGTTCAAAAATCCACCCCGAGTTGGGTTTTAAAAACGATCGCGGTGCGTGAATTTCAGCCTAACTTGTCATTTGGTGCTGTTTAGTTCTATTGTTGCTCATTGGGACTCATTGGGGTAACTTCCACCTGAAGTAGCGTGAAGAATGAGTTTGTGTTCAGATAGTAAGAAGCAATTTCGTTCCTCCTGATTTCTTCAGAAGAAACTAGGATACGAGGAACTTGAATTTTATATCGGGAAGGGGTCGAAGAGAGGGAATAGGTGCGGATGCACCAATTGATGAAAGGAAAAGTAAGATGTGAAACGTGAACGGGGCTCGCTCCAACTGCGTTGGTCGAGTCAGGAAACCCGTTCCGAATTTGTAGGAATTTGAGGGGAGGCGTTCGAGCATAATTGTGCTGGGTCCAAACAGATTTTCGCCATATGAAGGCTTGCATCAATAATTCGGCTATAAGCACTAAGCAACCGAGACTGCATCTATGCCTAAATGTCTAAATCAATTGAAACTGAATAAAATCGTGAAGCTAGTTTTGAAACCTTGCCAACATAAAATTCAATTATGGTCAGCTTTTTTCTTGTTGAATTCGTCGCTAGAGATGCTGGGTCATCAGAAACTCCGACTAATGCATTTTCATTAATTTTCTCCCGTTATCTCCGTGATTCCATCTATGAATCGAACAAGCCAAACCGCGAAACTCGGTGATTTATAAATAAATCTTGATGCATGAGTGGAAATTCTTAATCGGTGCTGCAAATGAGGTCGTTTGGATGCGACTGGAGTTTGTGTCCATCCGATTTAATACGACTTTTATGCATTGACATGGTCTGCCCTGTCTGAGTGGTACCAAAGTTTAACTTGAATCGATTTATTAATTTTCTGTAAATGCCTCTTGCAGGAAAAACGAGGCAATATTTACCTCCTCAATTGGGAAGTTATTCCTGTCGGTGTCACCTTCTGTTCCTCTCCTTGAGTCTAATTTTCAAGGACCAAGTAAACGAGGTCATGGATATCGATTGAACTACCTTCAAGAACAAGGATGGCGACGTTCGACGTTTTTGCCTGGATCCAGCTGTAATTTTATGTTGTTTTTTTTTCAGGTATGGATCAGGAAGCAGATTGGTCGTCTGGAGATGGAGAGTGCGTGGCGGAAGGCGGGCGGTGCATGATGGATTCCAATTATTGTGCATACACCTGGCAGTCGGGGAAATGCGGTGGACCAGCGGATCGGAAATGCTGCGTGCAGGGGGGTATGTGTCTTTTTTTAATACTTTACTCTGCCTTCCTTAGAGACGACGAGGCCCCGAAAAATGTTTCTTTCATAAAATGCACGAAAACGCGAAGTGTAGGAAATACATAATGTCGCCCGAATGTTCCCCAACGACGAATAGCGAAGAATGCCTCACGCAGCCGTGAGGCGAATCGCGGAATATTTCTCCGAACTTCTCTGCTCCTTATGTGAGCCTGAAGCACGTAATACGCTCGAATTACCCAAAGCGTGGCAACTGACGGGAAGGATTTATTGTTTTGTAGGGATAGTTTGTTCTCTCGTTTGTCCAGAGCTACTGCTATCAACCTGAAATTAGCGTCAAATTATACGATAATCATCTGGGAGCCCCTCTGGTCCAGTTTTTCAACATGGAGACAATGGCTCCCACATATCTCAATTCCTGATTCGCGTGCATGAGTCTCGTAGTTCTCTTTTTAAGAATCCAAGGTAACTAATACTACAGATTCCCTTTTTGGATACTCGATGATTCTCAAACGAAGCCGATCGACTTCGCACAGTAACCGTATCTGCAAGGTTTGCGAGCGACATTTCTGTGACGAAGGTGTCAACCGGCACCCACGCGGAGGAGAAGTAGGCTATCCATTCCCGTGCGACTGAGAGACCAGAGAGAAACCTACGATCCGTGCTCGCAGATTGCCCTCGGATCGTGAGCAGGGAGGAATGGGGAGCTCGGCCACCGAACGGAGAGACCTTCATGGAAACACCCGTCTCTTTCGTCATCATCCATCACACGGAAGGACCGCATTGCTACTCGCAAGCTGATTGCATCCCCATCGTCCGGTCCATCCAGAACTATCACATGGACAGCAACGGATGGAACGACATCGGTTACAGGTAACGTTCCTGCTATCCTGTTCCTGGATCCAATTTCACCAAGAAACCTTGAACCTTGGAAGACGCGTGCATTACCGCTATCAAGGGGAAAATGCGTTTGAAGATGCTCTTCCTCTCGCTTCCGAATCTAGTCGCCATATCTGATCTTTACAAGATAATTTCGGGTCTATTCTGACATGTACGGCGACATGCTTATATAACGTAACAAGTTGACCAAATATGAATGTGACCTATGCCACGATACCTTGTGGTGTACCCAAAACGTGAACTGCACCACCGTGGAGAAAAAAAACTTACATTCCGTTAGACGCCATGTCGAATCGCTTCGAGCAGCTGTAGTCCGAGAATGAAGTTCGATAAAGCTAGTGGTGACGTTTTTTGCACGGAGGCGTAAAGTTGAGGAAAATCGCCTTGCATCCAGGTTTCTTCTATGCTAGCTTCCTGGTGGGTGAGGACGGAAACGGATACGAGGGAAGGGGCTGGGACAAAGTCGGTGCTCATACCCCGGGTTTCAACGATAGAGGAATCGCCATCTCCGTCATCGGATCCTTCATGAGTACGTTTCTTACCTCATATAAACAGGGGTGCTCGGAATGAAGTACTGCACCTGCACGTTCGGACCCATTGCTGTCATTAGGTCGGCATAATGAAAATTACAACGGTCAACTCACGGCCCCAGCCAGTAAAAGGTGGTGCAACACCTAACCAAACGTAACAAAATGGACTGCAATAACAGAGCTTTGGTTGCATCAAGGCTATCCAGAGAGACAGGTCTGCTGTATTATTTTTTGCGATCGCCCTTGTTGACGGAATAATATACAAGTAAAATCGTTAATTGTAAATTTTAATTCTACAAAGCATTTGCGAGGTCACCCTTAGAAACAGCTCTTCCAAGCTGCGAAGAACTGTTTCTGAGGAATAGCTCACCGGTGCTTAGTTTTGTAACGATATACGGGATAGTGTCCGAACTTAGACGGTTTTACATTACCAGAATCCCCAAAATAACCTATTGTATGAAGTCGGCCGTTACGACACGTGACCTCAGGAGTTGCTGTGCGAAAAGAAAATTCCCTCCCACTCTGATTTTGGCAGGTAGTTCTCATTCTGGTAAACTGACGATTTGACTCTTTGAAGTGATATTAATCTCTTGGGACCTCGTTTGCAGTTCGTGCATTGAGGTGTTAGTCAAATCGAAGGTGGGAGGCACCTTTTTAAGGTGATTCTCAGGCATACCTGTAATTGAGTTGACCGACAAGGAAGAGGCACATCGAGGGAAGGGAATGAGCAAGTAATTAGTGCAGACAGCTTTGCACTTCTATTTCGTCTTTCCCAAGCTCAGACAAAGCCCAGGTCAGAAGACATGGAGTATCTACTCTTTTAACCCTTTCGTGGGCAATGGGTAGTATGAATTCTTCCCAGAGAACACTTGACCCCCCCAGTGCCCTCGGAGGGTTTTCTCTCTCTAGATCACACTTGCATCATCCTCTGGTGAGCATGAAAGACCAATAATTCCCACCAAATATATGAAAATTTTTATGCTTGCAGAAAAAACTGGAATTTCTCAAAATAAAAATAATAAATAAGCGAGAAGAGAAAATGTACTGAATTTTATTAGCGCATGAGGAAAAATTTGCACACGAAAGGGTTAACCAGAGACAGAGGGTTGCGCCTGGGCCTCGCCAAGTCCAGATGGAGAAATCCAGACTGACCATGGAGCCTTGGCAGGCCCGGAAGATTTCCCCCTCCTGGACATTACATCTCAAGATGGAACGCCGATATCTCCCTTCCCTGCTTTTCACTCTCGATCTTCTCATTTCGTTCCCTCTCTTCTCTCCAACAATTGCATCTATCTTCGACGACGAATCCAATCTTTTAGCTTTCTCTCCTTGGATCCTGGGTACCTCCGCTGATCGAGCGCTCGGATCACTTTTCCCGTCCGATCGGTGCTCGTGCTTTGAAGCCGGCGGTCTCCGGGAACCGATTCCCATCCCCGATCGAAGATGCGACATTGGCTCACCTTTTTTCGTGATCGAAAGGGATCGACGCAGCACGGCAGGAAGTTTCTCGTTCGCGTGAACCGTATCGCCATTGCACGCACCCGTGTCAAAAAGTGATTAGAGCGTCGAGGAAGATGACAATCGCTTCGAACGCACTCTTCTTTCTCTCTCTATTCCCATCACGCGACGTTAATTTACAAAACTGGTGCACGTGGCCGGTCGATGTTTCCTTTCGATTTTGCATTCTTTGGTACGTTCCTCATGGCACCCCTTTTCTGCACTTGATTCGGTTTAAATTCCTTTTCATAGAATGGGGTAGAAACCGGTAGGTCGATGTGAACGCCAAACAGGTCGAGAAGCGAAACGGTCTTGCCAGCCCAGGAAAGCTGGATTTCGAGGAGTTTCCTTCTCCACCTGCTTATTGGTTGGTTCCCTCACCTTTCCCATATCTTCATAATTCCATGCCTATACGAATCCGTAGCGGTGTGCGAGCGAGCGTCATTGCAGGAAGACATGAGAATCATGTTGAGGGGTATGTTTTACAAGACTGAGAATCACGTTGAAAAGGTGTGATTTACTGGAATGCCAAGTTTTTTTCTGCCACGTACTAGATGAGTAAGTGCATGCACTTCTTTTAAGTTTCATCGTATTTTCTGTGCGTCTGGTACTTCATTTTGGGCAACCCTGTACGACCTAACCTTCCATAAAACGTTAGGTCGCATTAATGATTATCCCCGCGTAGTTCGAGAAAGTCATCGTTTGTTGCAAATCCATGCGAACCCACCGACTGCCCGCGCGACCTGTACTCAGTCCAGGAAACGACACGCCATCCTTTCAGGCAGAGTGCGTTCTGGACGAGCGTGCGTGGGATGTTATGCCTTTGTCGGAACTACACCCTCAGCATTTCATCTTGCTGTTCAATGCATTCGAAGTCCAGGTATATAAAAAAGATTTTGCAGTGGCCCCGAATTTAAATACAAAGAATTTGAAAAGTACTTGCTCGGAGACTAGTACTAGGGCCCGAATGCGCAAACCTCATTTAGGGGAGATAAAGGGGCCTTTAAGCTAAAGAGCTCTTTTTCTCCCATTGAAATCCATGCACTCTTAAAGGACCGGTAACTAAAGGAGATTTCAGCATTCGGACCTTCAAGTTCGCATTTGGTGCGAGTATCGTGTATCCTTCGGGCCTGAAAGTTCAAATAAAGTCGCGCTAGCAATCGGAGTAGTGATCCCATCCGATTCCCATTTCCTTTATAGATATTAGGGCAAACTATCTCGACTGAACACGTTCGGTCGCTCGATCGAAAAGGACCCTAAGCACGAGATTGAAGCCGGGAGTTGTGAAGTCACCCGGGACCATTTACGATGGTTCTGTTTTTGACGCACGAGGACAGGGATAACGTATCGTGTGTATCTGTATACAGGCAGTCTACCGAACAACGCGGCGTTGAACACCGTGCAAGGAATCATCGACTGCGGCATCTCTTTGGGTTACATCCGGTCCAATTACGAGTTGCTCGGTCATCGCCAGGCCTCTTCCACGGACTGCCCTGGGGATGCTCTATATGAGGAAATCACCACCTGGGATCACTGGACCTCCAATCCATGAAGTACTGTCGTGGAGGGGAATATCCGTTTTCTCACAATAAAGCATAAACGTTGACAGGAAAAAGCGACTTGGCTTACCGTCCGCGCAAGCTAGAAGAGAGACCTGAACCCAATCGGTGAGGTGAAAGCAAGAGCGGAGATGCTTGAAAGAAATAAGTTCTGGCGACATGAAAGAATCGCGCTTGCTTTCTTTTGTTGCCTTGTTCTCCCTCTTTCCCGACTGATCGCATCTCTTCCTGCTCTGCTTTCTCACTTTGCTCCCCATGCTCCTGCCCTTCTTCCTCGCTTCACTCCAACTGGATTCGTTCTCTTGGCTGCTCTTGCTCTTCGGATCCTCAGTGCTTTTCTTCCCTGTCCCGGTCTCACTCGCTTTGGATTTTTTTTTGCGCTTGCCGAGATCGGTACTCTTTCATCCCTTGTTGATCGTGAACTTGCTCCTCTTCTTTGTCTCGGACCTCCTAGTCTAAGAACCCCTCCTACGCTTCGATCGCTTCCTTTCTTTTCATTTCCTTCTAAGGTTTTCCGACAAGCTTAGGCAACGGAGACTTTTGTTCGCCTCATCGATAGAGAGATATCGACGCGCCAGACTTCGTAGGCACGTATCGGTGGTCTTGAAATTCGTAAGGTTCGTCCTTTGGACAGGAAAAGCATTTTTACTAAAAGGTTCCATGACTCTGAGAGCATGTGATTCGATTAAGCACCAGCTTGGTCTGACACGGAATATATCAGCCGCCGTACCTGCACGAATTAGGAACTGATTCTAAAGGAATCACGCGACGCCGTACCGAAGGTCTAGCCCGACTTGACAGTCGCACGATTGATGGATCTTTCGCAACGCGATCGCGTTCTCGAGAGGAGGTCTGGGTGAGCCCCCCACGACTTAAATGGCTTCTCTCTCGTCGTGAAACTGTTGACATCATCGATTACGTGTTACCTGTTCTGCAAGGAAGACGAGTGTAATAGTCCCGTAGTAGACCGCAGTTGATTCGGTGCACATTTCAGGGCTTCTGTTCTTGCGAGAATGTAGGCGCGCGCCGCGTCGTTCGACCTCAGCGTTGAAGTCCTGGACTGGGGAGTTTGCCATCCAGAAAAGATTCTTCCAATTCGAAAGCCACAATGTCATCCGCGCGAATGTCGGTGATCCTATGACCATTAGGGGATTTTAATTGTACTGCTGTAATAACGTAATTCTCGAACGTTTGTTCTGGTGAGCCGTCGAGCCAGATCGCCATCTACGAGGTATTATTTGTTATGCATTTCACTGAGAGGAAGCTACTTAGTCGTGATGCAGGAGACAGCCGTGAACCCAAATACACCGTGGTAGACTATTGATGGAGCTGGACGACGTGATCTTGTACTGCTTGGCATTACCCAGGAACCCATTTCTGAGTGCACGCGCTTGAGAATAAAATTCAAGAGGAAAAAGGAAATAATCGTCGAGCCTTTTAGTATCTCCAGCCGAAAGGCTGGAAATGCAAAAAAAAAGGCTATGACGATTCTCTTGAGAATCGAAGAAATTAATTTTATAAACTATTCCTCAGTACCTAATAAGTAACGATTCATGTTTATATGTAAAGGACAATATCCGTAGCTAATATTGCCTCCTGAATTCGGTGTTTTGCTTTTCAAATGGAGATGGGTCCACATTCCAAATAAAAGTTTTAGAATGCGTAGCTCTAGCGGTAAGTCGGTTCGTTACAGATATGTGACAGTCCAGTCCTTGTACCCAGTACCCCAGCGGTCGCTAGATGCCCTAGACTCCTGGTGGCAAGCAGATTAAAAACATATGGCTTCGTTTTGCGACGGACTGACGTTGTTGGTGCAATTATTTTCAACTTACCTCTAATCCAGGGTTCAGGTTCATACATATTTTACATTTTCTTTTGCGTTGAGGTATGTACGAATGTTGACTGACTAATAGCTCTCTAGCCTCGATGCAGCATGGGTTAGAAAGCTGAAAAATGATGTTTGTAGCACATTTGCTACATAAACATTTTCGGACCTACTACTAATAAGTACGAGGAATGAATTTTTTTCTCACTTTTCCCTAAGTAAAACCTGCCAGAATTTTTTCGCCGAAAAAGAAATAATGATGCATTAAAGGGTTAATGTTCGTGCCGTCAGGACCACTACCTTAGTCGAATACATAATTATACCTAATGGAAACCTTAAAGCTTAAAGAACCTGGTTCTGCCAGTCGTGAGAGGCGCTTTCCATTCCTTCCGCAATGAAAGGATGCGGAGAAAGGAACTTGTAGTTGCAGAATCATTAGAGAAGGAGAATTAGGATCATCCTATCTAATGATCCTGCTTGTGTTGATGGAAATGCGGGGCCATTAAAGGATTATTCTACCCACTGGCGTAGCCAGGATTTTCTGTATGGTAAGGTTCGGGGGTTTGTGTAAACTTTGGTGGGGGGGAATACGCTGATTTTTTTTTTTATCTTAAAGGATTTTAAAGGTTATTTTTCGTTTCCCACCATTCCTTTATATTATTTGTACAATGTGTTAATAGCTTAAAATACTCTTTAAATATATGAAAACTGCTAAACATCCAATTTATTTTAACATAAGCAATTCATGCAATGCAATTATGCTTTAAAAGTTGAATAAACTAAAAAAAAAGTATGATTGCTAATCTTTGTCTGTATATGACGAACATTCTCTAGAACAGAACCATAGTTATCGGTCACTGTCGTCCAGACACGCTTAAACATACTATTAAAGCAAGTTGAGAGTCACGGTCGGGACTACGTTTTTTAAGTCAGACACCACGAAGTGATGAAACAACGCCACGTGCCAAACCTGTCACTGCTAGCTCACACGCTGGACAAAAATTAGGGTTGCCATATTAATAGTTAATTTTCACTTCATTTAACTTGAATTATAATGTAAAATTTAAATTGTGTTAAGATTTCTAACTTAATTCTATTCCTCAGAACAGTTTTAGTGAAGGTAATATATCTGCACCGCCAAAGAGAAATATCTACTTTACAATTTTTCGCCAAAGGGGGGGGGAGTCTAACTCAGTGGCATGGCGAGGGGGGGGGCTGGAGGGGGCTTCAGCCCCCCCAAGTTTGGTTCAAGTCCCCCCAACTCTGGTCGGAATGCGTCCGCCACCCCACCCCCGACAAGGAGAAGTAAGCCCCTCCATTGGCGAAAACCTGGCTACGCCACTAGTCTAACCCCAAAACCTTCCCCCCCCCCCGCATGTACGCCACTGATTCTACCTTTCCGTCATGGTACCTTTGAGCTTGGCGTAGGACAGCGCAATCTTGCAAAACAAAGCAAAATGTTGTAGTTCACAAAATCAGCGATAGATGGCAATACCTTGGAAGACAGGATTTCGCTTTAAGCGTTCCTTGTCATGAAACTGGACTTACTCCGTTTTTCAAGCATCGTTACTTTCGTCGTCTCCGTATCACAGGAAAGTGGCCCTTTCGGTGTGTATGGTGTGATATCTCCAAGGGATGTGTTATACGGTTGGGTGCGTTTGAGGAAGCACTCCGAGAGTGAAGTTGTCACATGGTGGTAATGAGGGAGTAACGGATGTCACCGTTCTGACGCTTATCTTCGCATCGTTTGAATCTTGTATGTTCATGATGTGGATGCAAAAATGATGTCGATCCTTTTCCCGTTCTGAAAATGTCCACGTTGTAATCCTCCGTTTAAGCTGGCTCTCGTGTCAGCTGGAACGAGGCATCTTGTATCACGCCTTTCAAGCGAATTCTCAAGGGAAGCATTGTTTGTGAGGTTGTTCGCAGAGTGTTCAAACGCAACATTATGGGTAACCCTTTGATGGACAAATTATTTCTCATGTTCAATTAAAATTCAGTACATATTCTTCTACCACTTATGGTGGCTTTTATTTTGAGTAGTTTCAGTTTTCCCCCCCAAATGTAAAAGATTTTCATATTCGTGGTGGGAATTATTCCTAGTCTGTTAAGGTCAGTGGCTGATGCGAGTGTGCTATGGCGGGAGGAAGCCCTCCCAGGGCACCGAGAGGGTCAAGGGTTTTCTCGGAATAATTATTCCCTTCGTCCTCGAAAGGTTTAAAGGAGAATATTTAACGGCCATGTGAGGAGTCGGCGGAATGCTTGAAGGCCCGTCTGGTTGCAAGGTTTAATTGAAGGATACGCTTAATGAAACTGTGAAGACGAAAGGAAGCGCTGAACCAAATCTACCGATTAGTTGCTCCTGGGTAGAGATGAAAATACCGATTTACTCACTGCATTACAGCGGTGGGGAGGTTATTTTGAGTGGCTGCTGCAGGGTGCGATTCAACGGGTCTGTCATTTCTTAAGCCCCACGTCCAGGCAAAATCCGCAGCATAGATGGATGTTATTTGTTTAAGAGCCCGTGTTTTGACAGAAGTCATGGTCGTGCACGTCGCAAGAAAAATATATAGCCCATTCGCTTGATGTTTTGAGGCAATCGTTCGTTGCCTTACAGCTATGCAACTGGGGAAATTATCATGGCACTCGACCAACTCCGCAACCAGACGGCCAAGTATTCTCTTCGTTGCGCAAAATACGAGCACCGTGTATCGGCCCACGTATTGGAAGAGGAATATTGCGGGCGGTAGAGAGCACTGTCGCCTGTAATCCAAGTCGATGGGATGGCAGGGGATAGAAATGCCAAGGTGATGAGAAGGAGTCACATCTCGACAGATACGTGGGCCAATCTCTTCTCACAATGACGCGGTATCGACATAATCTCTTCACAGGTGCATTATGTGTATGAATGGCTTTGCGGTCGATAATTCCAAATGACGAAGGAGAAGTTGGAAATATGGGTTAAAAACAGCTGAATGATAATATAAAATGCCCTTTTGGTGTAAAAGCCTTCCGAGTATTCAGATCTGGTTAAAAGGATGCTTGAAACTTTTTAGTACCTGAAAGGGAGAGGAATATACGTTCTTGGAAGGGTGAGTTCTTTAGATTTCCCACCGGGCCCTTGAAAATCCTCGCCCACCTGAGAAGCAAGAAGAGCGGGTCATAAAATAGGCATTTGCAGAGTCGAGCACTAGGAGTCTTTCGGGGCTTCCTCGTTTGGGCAGACAGACCTTAATGTGCGGAAAATCGAATGGAACTGGCGCAGATAGCGAGAGCACCCTTTAGGGTGGCACTTCGAGGAACGGTGGGGGCTAATGACGTCGTCGAGCAAATGGTGACAAATATGTTTTTTTTCCTTTGCGCATTAGAAGCCGGACACGGTTATGAGCTTGGGTATTAAGAAAAGGGTTCCCTGGGTTATCACGCTTCAGCACTCCTCGCACGATCTCTGGTCTCTTTAGATCCTTTGCGATCAGACGTTGGAGACTTTCTTCTCATGTCGGTGGATCCTTTCGGTCATGAAATATATAGGCATAATGGAATACACATATTTAAAGTTTGTAGTGGAAGAGAGAAGTGGCCATTCTGTAAGAAATATACATTATGATTTTTTGAAGTTTTAAATCCCTTAAGTTTGCATGAAAAAAAAAACTGGGACGGATGTTGTGATCATTGTCCTCACTTCATCTCTGAAATATGAGAGCTTCTCTAAAGACGCTCCAACGCCACCATATACGGCCAGACGAACTCTCAAATTGAAAAATTGCTTGTTGAAAACAGCTCATTCGCGAAGTCTCTCGAAATGGAACCCTCCGAGTCTATGATACTTGAAATCGACGAAGGAACCACAAAGCCACTTGTAGGGTTACTGAAAATTGTAAAATAATCAGATGGCTACGACATTGACGGTGTACTTTCGGTTGTAATCTAAAAACTCATTTTCTCGAAACATTCACCTAATTATCCATCCATAATCCATAATCAAACGAACCCTATCCGTACGGTCCGAAAACATGCTGTAATCCCATTCTGTAAGCATGGCGATCCATGAAATCTCCAGTCCTTTCCATTTTGAAGAGTTTCATCCCGAGGACCAGCAGGATTTTTACCGTCATGGCATCTCATCCTCCCGAGATGGAATAGCGTGTGACCCGCATCCCAAAGGGCACCCGTTTCGTTCTCGCCAACCTTCCAGTTCCTCGGTTGTCTGTCGACAACGCTGCATCCACCCGCGACCGGATCACGATGAGGAGCGGCCGCGACCGCTCGGTCGCATAGGAAATGTTTGAATGGTGCTTCCTAAATTACATGAAAGTAGAAATCGAGACAGCGTTTCTCGATACATCTCTCTCGCAACATCTCGTACAACCACGGCTGATTGTGGTACCTTCATTCTCAGTTAACTTTTAATCATTGAAGAGTAATTATTAAGGCAATCATTACAAACGATACGAATAAATTAGCTAGTTCAATTTCATTTAATTTATAAAACTATATTTCTAAAACGATGTTACTCTTCACTCGAAACGCTTTGAGCTCATTTTAGCGCATTGGAAAGCGGAGCCCACGCTCACGTGACTCACACCGTCCGGCACTCGTTTGTTTTGTTCCTCTCAGCTCCACCGACGACGTCGAGTCGTTTCGCGAAGGAAATTAGACCAGGATTAGCCACGTTGTTATTCCGAGGAGACCGCACGCTCGAACGGAGCACGCATGGACTCATTCGCCCGATAAGGATCGGCTTCTCTGCCTCTTCTAAAGGCGTTTCATGATGGATTGCGAGATGGAGACGATAGTTTCTTCGCCATCTAGCCGGCTCACGCCAGGCCTCCCTCTCGAAAGTGCATTCGGGACGGGACTCATGAAAAAATCAAACTTTCGTTCTTGTAGGTATGGCAAAACTATTCTATAGATATGCCATGTATAGTCATTTTATTTTGTGCACGGCATCGTGAGATTGATCACAGTATTTTTATTAATTTTTTTTTTAACTGCAAGTTCGACATTCGAGTGGAAAAGGTAATTCACTTAAGTAGGACTACCGATGGCCACATTTCGCCGATGGGCCGATGGCCGATTTTTTCCTCGTAACCAGGTGCCGATTGTGGCCTGTTGATGAAATCGCATATAAATTCTAATAGTTCTAATTGAAAGCCGTGTGATGCTTATCAGTAGGCCTTCTTGAAACGATAGAAACTTATTTTGGTCGTGTCCAGCCTGTCTCTCCATAAGGCTGTCAGTGATTAGCTTGTTACCCATTGCTGCGGTTGAGAGCATTTAGTGACACATCCCTTGGAAAAGCATGACGTAAACGGATATGCAATGATTTCCCGTTCTTTACCACTACCTTCCTCCGCCGACTGGAATATAAACCAATCGATATTTTTGTCTGTGAGAAAATGGCAGGAATGGCTTTCAATTAGACAGTGGAGTCGGCTCTTAGCCGCGTTCACACCCTCGCTTAATTTTTTTTCGCTTTGCCCGTCCTTTGGACACCGGCACTGGCACCGGCGCCATAGGCCGATGGCCGATGGCGCCGATAGTGCAACACCGGCGGCCGATACCGGTGTTAGCCGATTCATCGGTACAGCTCTACTCTGAACTCATCAGAGGAATAAATGTGATCAGCAGACTAGTTCTGGTGTCATGTCATATATCTGAAAGGGGTGAATGTAACATTTTAGACTCCCAACAGTTTTTTTTTTACGTGGTGGTCACAAACCGCAACGCGTTATCTCAATGGTCTCATTACCGTCTCATACAGGGTGGGCCAAAAAAATGTACCCGATTTGAAAATATTACTGGATACGATATAGGATTGAAGAATAAAATGCATTAAGCAGGCAAAAGTCAAAATTGATTTGACCCTTTCTTATGTTGCAGGTTCAAAATGCCTGCATTAAATTTACAACAAATAAACTTTATTGTTGAGGAGCATTTCAAAATTCATTTAATTAATAGTGACAGCATGCCTTCAGACAGGAGTTTCTAGGATGCGAGGTGCCAACAGCTGAGACAATGACAAATTCTGACCAAATGAAAGGGGAAAAGGTCAGAATTCGTTGTATTGTCTTAGCTGATGGCACCTCATATCCTGGAAACTCCTTTCTGAATGCATGCTGTGTCACTATTACTTATTGAGTTTTGATATGCACCTCAATGGTAAAGATTCTTTGTTGTAAGTTTAATTCAGGCATTTTGAACTTGTAACAGTAAAAATAAATTATTTCGTAAAAAAAATGTTGACTTTTGCTGCCTAATGCAATTTATTGTTCAATCCTATATTTTTTAATGGTAATCCTGTGATTCATTTTGAAATTTTGTACATTTTTTGGCCCACCCTGTACATTTAATATGAAAGCAGTTAACATGATTAAATTAGGCTTGCTGACGCGCCCTCAAAAAGGCTAACTGGTTTATTAATACTCGGTTTTATCTAAGCCAGAGCAAAACAACAGGAATCGATGTTATTGCCATCGGATAGAGTTGCGAGGCTTTGCAAATGGACAGTCGAGAGCCTATAACGGTCACGAAGTTCTTGCAAAAGGAGAGCGAAAAGGATGCTAATGCTTGCGGGCGAATGGAAAATGCGTGTTGTCGATGCTCGTGTCGTTAAGACCCAGGTTTTTTACGTGCTACGAGAAATACTGCGTGTCGCTCACGTCACGCAGAAGCGATGGAAAAGATCGGTCGAGTTCCTATTTCTCTCATATTCGCAGGCCGGACCATCCATCTGGTTTCCATCTTTTTTGAGAAAGGGTTCCTTGGGTGGATTGCATTTTTGGCAGCACGGATGAGGTGCTAACGGCGGTCGCGAGGTAGATCAGAGATGCACCGGTACAGTTCTTTCATCGCGACTCGTATTTGAAGTCGTTGCCCGTTGAGAAAAATGCACACCGGGGAATGGGGACTACATCGAGAAATAATCCAGGTTCAATCGTGCAGTTAGTATACGTCCCTACTCTCCTGAAGAATTTCACTCACTCTGTTCTGCTCTCGTATCAGACTTGACTTAGTTTTAGAGAAAGTGACTCGGCTCCATCTAGTAAATCCTGATTCACTCAAGAATTTAAGAGAAATACGAATGGGCCCCGGTAGGATAAAGAATATTCCACCTCTGTTTCTATAGATATCGCTGGAAGTGACTCCCGAGAATGACGCTTCATTAAGACGATGGGCGGAGTCTCGCCGTCCCATAGTCTCATTGACCTCGAAATGCCACGCCCATCGAGAATCACCATCTTCGAGATCGATGCCTGGATGTGACAGACGTGAAAAGCTGGGAAATGGGTTTCCCCCACTTCCAGCATTCATTCTTTTTCGTCTCTTTTTTTTCCCTCTCGCCCCCTTCGCCCCCGTCGGAGCGCATTCAGATTCCAATCTTCCAGATGAAAAAAATCTGTAGGAATCCTTTCCTACGAAGCACGTATGAGCATAAACACTACGCCTCGTATGTCCATAGGAACGAATATGAGGTGGTTTTATGGATGAGTTCCTCAGGTAGCCATTCACAAACCTTCCTCCTCCACCGGGACCATGGCCAACTTCTATTCCAAGATATTTGAAATTTATCTGGATTCGAAACTCCGATTGAATCGGTTCGGTTTCCTTTCTTGACAACTGGGGACGTAACGAAGCAAACGAGGATGCACGAAACGAGGAGTAAGGAAGTTCTTTAATGGAAGCGCTTGATTGATTTCTTGCGAATGTGGACGAATCCGAATCGAATAAATCAGTTTGATATCGGGAATGAGGAAGTTAGTTTTCCCCCTTTGTGAACATCGGGTCTTCTATCTAGCTTACGCTATATTCCAATCGATAGACGCAATAAATAAAAGTTATGAAAACAAAGAAAAGTGAATGCATGTTGCTGCCTGGAGACTCGGTCAATCGATTAGGAATAAAGAAAGATTAAATTGCTCGATCAAAATGTCAATATTCGCTGATGGCCGGGCTCCGTCCCTGTGATGGCTTTTTCAGTTGATGGTGCATTATCCGTTGTGCAGGGTGGTCCAAATGTCACGATCGGATAAACAGTGTTTTGCTTTAATAGTAGCTTTACTTTTGCAGATTAACAATATTAAGACCAATAGTTTCTGTGCGGATGCCATCATGCTCAACGCAATTGCGTCTGTGGCTATGACTCCTAACAATAAGAGTTGAGTGTGCAGGACATGTTTGAACATGCATGGCGTTGAGCACGACAGGGTGAGCATCATGAATGCGGGTGCGATCTATGGGGAATAGTCCGAAAACAGGAATTTTTGCAGGCTACTTTGCCATGAAACCGATCCGATCTTGGCTTTTGGACCGCCCTGTAGTGCATGATGTAAGAGACGTTGGATGAGAGGCACAGGACGACGGGCGACGCCGCTTGGTTTTGACCAGACGGACGCCAAGGTCCGTCATGCTATCCAAGTTTTTTCGTCTGCGTTCTCCCAAACTCGTCCATAGACAGCTGCAGCACCTGCCACAGCTCAAATTGAGAACCTTCAAGGGTGAAGTGACGAGGCCTTTCAGGAGGGCAGGAACCCCCCAGGCCCCCACATCTCCCTGGCGTGCTCGCACTTCCACGAGGGCGAATCATTTCCCGATTTTCTTGCAGACATCTACGTTGCCCTTCTTATTATGCTTTGCATAGCCACTCGGTGTACTTGACCTCTCGTCGGGCATCAGTTTCTTGTCCGTCGATTTAATGAAAATTTTCACGGCACTGGTTCGCTTTCATCTCGGTCATTTCAGCCGTTCCCTACGCTAAGCACAGGGCCAAGCAATCCCTTATTTTTGAGGTAAAAATTCGGGAATCGGGAGCGAAACCCACGATGGGAGTGGAACCGAGATTGTTTGGGAACGGGACCTCGTGACAAAGGCAAGAACGTAATTTCCCCTTTCTCCCCTCGATGCGGAGGATGCAAAACAAAAAAGGATGGAAGGGAACCGGGAAGAGAAAAAGAGGAATGGACTGCACGTGTGTACTTCTTTTCTCTTTCGCCTCTCTTCTGTTGTGGTTGGAAGAACTTCCTTCCTCGAGTCCCTGTGACAACTGCATTTCTTTTCGTGTCAAGAGACCGGCGAAGGGGATGTATCGCAGTGGTTCGTGGAAACCGACATTATATGACTGGTTAGAAAGAAAACAACGGTCAATTGATCGCTGGGACCTCTAGTGGGGGTCATGGGACGCCAAGGTCACAACGCCATCTCCTAAGTGCGCGCTGCCCGACGACTTCTTGTGCTAATATTGGCAAGAAGAAGCACTTTTTAGGCAGAGCCTATTTATTGGTTGAAAAATTCGGCGCAAAATCGATCATTTATAGCAGGAGTCGGGAACCTTTTTGGCCATGTGAGCCATATTAAAGATTGAGCTAAGTGCTTGTGAGCGAAAGATTTTCAGAATAACATAATTTTTCCTGAAGTTGGCAACAGACAAATGCATTCTTTGATACATGAGTAAAATGAGGAACAACCATATGATTTTCAACCAGGACTCAATGAGCCAAACTTTTCGGCTCATGAGCCATAGGTTCCCGACCCCTGATTTATAGTGTCATCTAACAGAATAGGAAACTCGGGGTACAACACCACTTTTCTTGCCCTTCTAAGTCTTAAACCCAAAAACCAAATGATAGCGCAAATAATTGGATGCATAAGTCGAGAAGGCGCCACTCCTCTATCGGTGTGAATAGGCCGAACCCAGGTGGTATCGTGCCGATCGTTCGAAATCGTCTAAGTTTCGAGAACGAGGCCTTAGGGCGAAGGAATCTGGGACGCGCTTCTCAGGATGACCCGGATACAAGGACGGCAAGCGTCCGATTGGTTGCCGGATCTTCGACTCTAAGGGCAAGTCCCTCCACAGCGACCGTTTTCCGTCAGGTAGAAGAGCTGGAGGCTTACCCTCGAGCAGACAGAGCTTCCAGAGGCTGCGACAGCGGTCGAGCGTCTCTCTCTAGGGAACGGTTCCGTCCTGGGCCACTCGGATCCCGTCGCGGCGCGAGGACTGCTGCGACAGAACCTCTGCGATCGAGGTTCGTTTAATTCCGTTTCCCCTTCCAGCAATGATCGAGGCACGGTATCCTGGATTTCTATGCGACCCAGACGCATAGAAATCCAGCACCGTGGAAATTGAGTCGGACGGCCAGACGTCCCCTTCGATTTTCCCCATTCCAGACGAACCTCGAGTTTCGCATTCCCTCTGAAGTATCTCCAGTGGGAATACGAATCCAGTCCAGCGGTTCTTAAACTTTTATTCTACGCGTATCCCTTTCCTTCTGATTTAGAATATCAGAACACAGGTCTGAAACTCTGTTTTCGTGAAGCTTGCCTGCATGAATATTTTCGTTATTCGATGAATAAAAACAAAACAAAAAGGAAAAGATGAGTTGAAGTCGTGGCCCACGCCTTCCTATCGAATGATGCCATAAAATTTAACGTGAACGAATGGTTTCTCGGCCCGAAAGGGGGAAAAAAACGACTCAAAGCTCATTTTCAGCATCGACATTCCGTCTACGTTGCGTCTCCCGCAGAAAACCCAATTGCGAAAAGGAGAAAGGCAAATGGGGGAGGTGAACAGAATTTCAATAGTTCCGACAAGATGCTCATATTCCTTTTCCAAAAGTTCTGCAGGTACAGGTACTTCCGTGGAAAGGGCTGCCCTAGGTACTATTTAATCATGTTGGGACATTTTTTTCCGCCTGGAGGAACCTTCTCGAGTATCTCTCTTTTCATTTCTAATGTTTCTTCGCAGAAAACGGTGCACCGAGACTACACGAGGCATTCTAGTTGCAACACGAAGGCACGTACGCTATTAATTTGGGATAATAACAAAATTGGGATGTAGCCCTGAGAAAGCTCGGAAGCTCGATCGAAGCGGGTCGAGTGAGTCGTGGAAAAGGCGGATTCCATTTGTTTCTAAGCCCTCGCTAAGGGACTACTTTGATTTTGTGTTGCGCCTCTGAAGAAAGACCCAGAAGACCTCAGCGATGCCTTCAAGGAAAAAAAGCGACAGAGGAGCTCCCCTCCTCCCCCTTAGTGTTCCCCTCCTCCCCCTTCTTCCCCACTATTCCCCCCTCCTCCCATTCCGCCTCTCAGGTTAAGTTTGGATTTCTTCATCGCTTTCACTCGGCTAAGGAGGAATATGAGAAATGTTCACAAAAAATGCAACTTGATTTTTTTAAAAGTATTTAAATATCAATTTAAAAACAAGAGAACTTGCTAATGTTCATTGATCCCTCCCCCCCCCCCCCCTTCTCTCCCTCCATTCTTCCTCATCCATGCTAATTAAAAAAAAAAAAAACTTGAAAATAAATGCCCCCCCCCCCCCCCCCCCCCCCCACCCGCAGGACTCCCCTCAGATCTTCACCGTTTGGTCTGATGATTCGGTTAAAGGAAATGCGTAACTATTAGCATAATCATGTATGTAGCTTATGGCGATGTAATTTGTTACATAAGCAATGAATCCTTCCATTAATTAGCCAATCACTTAACCGTTACTTTAATATTCTATAACGGTGTCTGAGAAAACGACCTTTTCGACATGAAGAATCTTAAGATCGCGAAGAAACTTTCTCGAAGAAACTTCCAACGTAATTTCCATAGACTATCGCTTTTGTGTACAAATAAGAACCGGAGATACATCACGAATCGTATGATTGTGTATAAGAACTGGGGTACCGGTTCGTCTCACTTGAGCATTCCCGAGAGGCGGGAGACTGAATGATGATGCACTATTCTTCCTTTTCCCGCCTCTTGTTTTGAGTGGAGTCGCACTTAAGAGGACGCCGAGGCACTGGGAAACATTTCCCAGGTATTCGGTACATTCATCCCGGACCCAAAACCTTCGGAGAAGATGGGTGTCGGCATTCGTCGCATACGCCTCATGATGGACCGGGAACATCTGCTGCATTTTTCCCGTCGTTTCTCGAGACGCGAGTGAACTGCAGGAAGTATTGAGCCTTGATGTAAGACGGGGGGGGGGGGGGGATCCGTCCCCGTCAGTAGATGAAATGTATGTAAGATCGTAACATAAGTGTCCCTGTTATTGGGTTCCTCATTCATAAAAGTTTATTTTAAATTTAAATTTAATCTATTTCGCCTGCATCACTCTTTTCTACTTACAATGAGGAAGTAGTGCGAGTGGTGTCACTCGAAAACTTTGGATACCCCCCCCCCCCATTTAAGGAGTCATACACTGTCACTGTTTCCGTATCCACTGAGATAAATGTGGTATTTTGATTCAGTCACAAACGGTCGAACGCCTCGATGTGGTCATGCCGCATCCCCTTTAGCTCTGGATCCATTTTGGAGACTGAAACTCATCTGCTCGAAATGTTACTTTTTGGAACCTTCTTCGAAGCGGTGTCGTCGCATTCTTGCCGATCAAAATCGATCCGAACCTTTTCACGCGGACTGTAGGTGCGCTTCGAAGGGGGAATGATGCCGTCAACGAAGAGTCCATCTGGAACATCGCATTTATTACGGCTCCAACATATGAGGCTGGATGCATCTAATAAGAGTGTGGAGTGGTCCTTCTGATACATCAAAGGATGCACAAGGACACTTGCTTGCATGGAGGGGAAGAAAGGGGAGGGAGGGGGGTTCTAAGAAGAGGAATGGGACGCTCTCATCTATGATGATGCGAGCCCAGGATGGAACCTGGTTCCTCTAGGCCAGGGGTCTCAAACTCCTGGCCCGCAAACGCTCTCAAAGCGGCCCGCGACCCACCTGCGTACACCGAGAGAGAAACGTTTCAGGCCCAATATACACAATGCCTTTTCATCGGGTTTAACACCGATGAAAAGGAATTTTCCGCTTCCGTGGCAGATCCGAAGGGAAGGTGGCGAAACCTCCCATGTACGAGATAGAAGGGGAAAGGAGACATGAGGGGGGTCGAGGATGCCGTGCGTATCTGCTTCTGCGATCGGACGACACCCGGGTCGTAGCCGTTTCAAAGTCCTGGCAGTATCTATGGTGTTTTGCGTCGATACGAAAGGCAACACCGAAGAAACAACTTAATGAAGCTGGACTCTTTCTTCCGTAACGTCGGTAGTCCCTCGATAGATTCTCCGCGATGAGGTTTGGTGGAATGCTGTTTCCATTCATTTGAGCAGTGTTGCAAGTTGCTTCATTAACAATGAGTTCGTTCTAATGTGATCTGGAAGTGAGGAATGTTGTGATGTGAGGAAGGATTTTCCGCCATTTCGAAATCGACGGCATAACAGGCGAAGCCGAAGTCCGGTACCCATTTATCTGAAGAAAAGTACTAAAAGTATAATGTATGCTGGTATCCTAGTAAAGTTTTGCAATTCTCCGCTCAGAGAGCTTGTCACTCCGGGAAGGAATCCGTTCGAGAAATAATGTCCGTTGTCGAAACTTTCTGAACGGTTTTGCTTTCTTCTACTTTATCGTCCCTCTTCCCATCTGCGGCCATACCATCTCCAAGAGTGCTCCTCTTCACACTTGGCAATGGTTTCTCTTTTCTCCCCCCCCCCCTCCCTCCATTCCGATAGACGATACTGTAACTGTAACTATCCGAGTCGAGGAAGGGAAGTTTAAGTGATGTGCACTTTGAAGGCTATTGATTTAATGACGCTTGAAGGCTTTTATTTTAAATCTGTTTTCATCTCCGCTCTAAAGATTAGAATATGGGAGACGAAACTCGGAGCGCCGATACGGACGACCCATCTCGAGCCGAGAGAACAGGATCAGCCTTGACGGAGCAAAAACAAAGGAGCCTTCTTACAGACGGCATGCATGCATCGGGAATGAGGCGAATGAGGGGAATGAGGCGAGTCCCGATTGCGGTCCACAGACCTCCTCCTTCATCTCCTTCGTCTCCTTGGAGGATGGCGTGAAAAAAGGTTTGTATAAGGGGGAAGAAGAAAAGAGGGAGGCTGACAGGTCGTGCTCAAATATCCATTCACGCATGCTTCTCTTTCACGTCACCGTGAAATTCTCTCTCCCTGTTCGTCTGGGTTCATGCCAGCCTCAACAAAGACTTTATTTTTGCTCCCCCCCGCATCCGCGACTCCCTACCTGGCTAATCGAGTGGGATCGCATCGGATGCGCCTGGGACTGCCATCCCCAGACGAAACGACCCGGCCGTCGTTCCGTTAAAAGAACAAAGGAAAGAGCGGGAGCGTTTTGTTTTCGTCAGAGGCGGCAACTGGATATAGACAGTCACGAGGTTTAGTCATCAGAATGGTGGGGCTCTTCGATCCAATCGGTTCACAACGGTCGATAGAAGAGGAGGAAAGATAGTCTGGCCACAACTTAGTTTCTGGGGAGGTTTATTTTCATGCTCAAACAAATTTGTTTTCCTGCTTGACAAAGTTTGTTTTCACGGTCGACCAGCGTCGCCGTTGAGGCCGACAGAAAACTTTTCCTCGAGTCAGAAGACGCATTCCTTGCAATTTATTTTATTATTATTATTTTTTTTTTACGAGAGTCCGACTCTCGATCTTTCGATGGGCATTTCCCGATGTCCATCAAAATAGGCCAAAACCCAGTCTGGGAAAAAGGCCTACTATGAATGTACTGTCATAGTTGATGCAAGTGAATTAATGCATGTAAAGAAAATACGCGCGATACGAAGAGTAAATAAAACGATGAAAAGGGCTCCGACAGCGGTTAAGGCGGTTTATGAACGACCCGATCAACTCCGATTCTCTTCACCGCTGCCAAAAGTTACAAGCCTTGAGTTCATTCTAATATAAATTTGTCATCGATTTAAACGCGTCCATGGCCAAAGAGGTATCGAGCCGCTCGTGATCGTGAACAAATACGCATCGGACGAAATTTTGATTTTGACAATCGAAGATCGTCCACGAACTACATCGGGGTACCAAAGGTGCAAAGATGCGGCGTTCGGAAGGGTTGGAAGCAGGCGCAGGACGGCCGGATCCCCTCCCCCCTCCCTCCCTCCCCCCCTTCCATTTCTCCTTCCTCTTCTCCTTCTCCGGTCTCACTTTCGCTCTATAGGCGCCTCGATCGACAGAGTTCCGTTGGTGTTCTCCTGACGCGTGAGAGGCTCCCGGCTGGATCCACACTTGCACGTGAGTCGTCTTTCGACTTCTGGGAAATCTCGCACCCACGCTGTGCCGGATTTTTTGCTGTGGAAACGTTTTTTTTTTAGCTCTTCAAGAGGAAGTCTCGTGGCGCAGGGAGATTTACTGTCGTATTTACTACATTTTTAAGCTCGCAGCGGGTGCATAATGCACAACCGTCAGAATACATCAGTTTAAAACATAATTTATGCCACGCTTTTTAAAAAATATTATCTATCTTGTATCGGATCATCGTGTCCGTTTCCGAAGAGACCGAATTGCAACGTGATCGGAACGTTGCAATTTCCCCTCTTCCAGGGGAAAAAAAACTCACCGTCAGAAATTTCGAGGACTTTTCCGGATGTAAACGGACGCACATCGCGATGGCCCATCACGCACGTCACGAACGAGAGGTTAAAATATTGGCAAACTCGCTTTAAACCAGGGACTTTAAACCCGCGACGACGGGTCCTCCACTAATTCGTGAGTAAGCACCGGATCATGTTTCGTTATCTTCGCGAGCAACTTCAAATGGATGAAGGGGTAAAGGGGAAATGAGAAAGTTCGTAATGAGGGATAAAAGGTTCAAACCCCGAAAACGACGCTTCGCTTCATGCTTTTTCAACTGACAAAAATGCTTCCGCATTTTTTTCCAGAACAAATGAGAATCGGAACGTACCATTTGGAAATTTCGTTCGCAATGTTCCGATTCGTGTTGATGAGATTCGAATGGAAATTCTCTTTCGATCCTGTCTTTGTGTCTGGTGGCTTTTCATCATCGCACGCCTTGATTCGTGGCGATGCGAGGAGAAATTTCTCCGTCGAGCTTGCTCTAACGAGAAACACGTGTCGTACGTGTCATATCTCCGAGAGGAGACAGAGAGAGACGGAAGATGCGTATTAATTAATGAGTCGCGAGATCTTTCGTCGCGCCCTCAAACGAGGCTCCACCGACACCTCGTATTAGCCACACCGGTCCCCATGTACGTGGCGCCAAACGGGGGTCCCGTGCGCTTTGCATACGTCGACGTCCCTGTTTTGCATAGTTGTTTCGCATAGTTGGGAATCCGGTCTCTCTCTCTCCTCTCCGTGCCAAGCGAGGAAAACGAGGCCTACTAAAATAGGATCGTTCCCATCCACGAGACCGAGTGAAGGAACTCGGAACGCATTTGCCGCAGACGCAAACGTGCCATTCGCCGGAAACGGAAAGGACGTGCTGGAAAAGATCGCCGCGAGCACGGGAAGATCGCGACCGAGCGAACTATGGCGAACACGAGACGTTGCAAAGGGAATTTAGAACGAATGAGGAAGAGAGACAACAATAGAAGATCTGGAACCTTTAGAAGCAGGGTGCAACAGGAAAGCTCTACCTTTTCTCAAACGCAACTTTACAGATCCGGCTCCGAACATCTAGCACCATCCAGAGTGGCAATAAACAGGCTTCGCTTCTCCAGCAAGAAATTTCGCACCGCAAGATACCGGCGAATATTTATCCATTCTGTGACAAGTATGTTTAATGACACGGAAGGTCCAAAGAATCGAACTTTATATATGCGGGTTCTTCGTTTTCGACCTAGATCCATCAGATATCTCTCCTCTCATGCTTTTTATCTTCTTAATCTGACGACATCGACTACGTAGCACGTGATGAAAAAATTCTCAATGAATCGATGAAGGAAGGAATCCCCAGGCGCGGTGGAAGCCCTTAGAGGAATGGATATCGGCTTCGTGGTAACGAGTCGCTTCCGCGTACTTCTATTGCTTCACCCGCGAGCTCTTTATATCGTCAATGTCATTCCCATCCGTGTAAAGCAGCGAGCCAGGAAAGTCGACGATGCACACCCGATTCGTTTAGCGACGTGGACGTGGGCGAAGAAACTTTATCGGAAGTGGGGCTACAGTATTAGCAAATGATTCTGAAGACATCCGCCGGGGAGGGGGAGGAGGAGGATTCTGAGAATCCGTATGCTGCAACCCAATTCCCTAATCAAAGCTCTGTATCTGACAAGTGGGGTGGGGGGGATGTATCCTTTGTCCCCACATCCAGAAAAGTGAGGGGGACACTTGCCACCCCTGCTCCCTCGCTTCCTACGCCCTTGGACATCAAACTCAATGGAATGAAAGTGGGATATCGTGAAGGTCGGTAGGAAATCTTTGATACGACCTTGGAAGGATTCCAGAACGACCGGAGTCCGCGAACTCGATGAGGAAAGAGCTTTCACCTTTTCTTATCCTTTTTCGTTTCTGCCGTAGGGTTTCGCGGTGCAACCAGGTTCCGAGGGAATAAGAAGCTTTCGGATCCTTCATTTCGCTTCCGGCCTCGAAACGAGATGCCATATAAATATGTGGAAGGAATTACTCGAGCGAGATGGAGGGAGAGAGAAAGAGAGAGAAGCCTCAAACGCTCTTAAGCTCTTTCTCCACGGATCTTCGGAATCGTCGTCGGAATAATCCCGCCTGGATACGATCACGATGAAGGAAGCTAGAATGATGATACAAAATACGAGGAAGAATGGGTTGGAAGGATGAGAAAGGAACGTGATAAATGATGAAAAACCCCGCTCCCGATCACCTTTTTCTCCCTTCCATTCTTTCTTAATGGATGATTCCCGTTCCGCGACGTTCGCGACGAAGGGGAGGAGCTCACAGCGGATTCGCGCCGTGCAGCCGCCTCGGGCACTCCCGTTCCACGATTTTCATCGACGTTGTCGTCGTCGATGCCGTCCTAAACGTTCGAGTTTCGAATGTGCCCTTGAGAAAATCTGAGGTTAAAATTTCCCGACGATTCATCTGTCGGAGGTCTTTCCCGGGAAAGGTAAAGTTGATGCATCCCGAGTACTTCAGGTAGCGTGGTTTACAAAGTCCTCTCGATGTCACGAGGCATTCGTCCCCTTTTTCATCTCCTTATTTGAATCCTAGGTAAACATCATCTAATACAATAGGAGATGAACCGATGGGTCCCTAGCTCTTTGTCCAAGAACATGAGATTGGAGGAGCAGAGGAGTAGGAGCAAAGTTAGATGGGGGATTACTTAGTTAGATGGAGGGGGGGGGGGGGGGGGGGGGGGGGAAGGGGGGGGG
>CAJPEV010002382.1:0-15443 GCA_905338385.1 Darwinula stevensoni | reverse complement strand
GGGGAAAGGGGGGGGGGGGGAAGGGGGAAAGGGGGAGTCGACCATCAGAAAGAGGGCGCAGTCATGGGCTGTCAAACCTCTTTGTGTCTCAATCCTTGTAGTGCGTAAGAAACATACCAGATATGAATAATCCAGCGTGCTGGAAGCTTTCAGGAGCACGATCAAATCCAAGTATTTTGCATCGAATGTTTTGGTAAACTTTCCTCGTAAGTATTCATCTACTACGAAAAAAGTCTTCAATGGAGGTGGTTAATTTCCAAGTATTTCACAGATCACAGAACTTGGCTCGGTTCGCTTTTTTTCTATAAAATTTTAAGTGAGAGCAGGTGGAATCATCCTCGCCATGAATGACATCTTAGCATTTCGTTGCAGCAGTTTACAGCTAATTATATAGCAGTACCTGAAGTTTCGGAAAATGGATGTCAGTCAGGATTAGGGAGCGGATTTTAATGCAAATGCATTTTTTTGCAGCTTCGTAGGTGCATGTATTTTTAGTAGAGGAAGCGATTGATGCCATTTTAAAGATGTAAAAAAATGCACATTTACGAATATGTGCATATGTACGCTTATTTCGTCAGTTTTCCTGAGGTAAAAAAAAAGTTTTCCATGCAAACGTGTTCTTTTCATACGCACGAATGAAATTTGCCCGCAGTGATATGCCATGACAGAACTAGAGCCACCTCGAGCCACTAAGCCCAGCTTGCACCTCATGTCATCTCCAATCTTCTCCTCTCCCCTTCTCCCTTCCCCTTCCTCTCCCCTTCCCCTCCCCTTCCCCCACTCCGTGGGGAAAGAGGACGCTTGACGATATCAAATGTATATTGTGCTTCCTTCTTTCAAATAATTCATGTTGCAGTATGAAAAGCATATTTTTGCATATTTCCTCACTTTAGCGCAAAATTAAAATGCATACGTGCATTTTGCATATTAAGCACATACTTATGTGCATATTTTATTACTCATTTGCACATAAAAATCCGCTTACCTGTTAAAATGTGTCGACCGAGTACTTACAAGCACACACCAACATTTTATTTTATGCGTACGATAAATGCATGTTTCGCTGACAGCATGTGAAAAGTAACGTTTGGTCTACATTTTCATGAAGCACATTGCAACTTGACGTACGATACGACGACCGAGTCGCTTTCAGCATGACAAGCCGTTCCAAAAAACGTCAAGGAGGAATTAGGTCGGATTCGCGTTCGGAAAGAGCTCGTAACAAACGAGTATGGATCGATGTTTCGAGGCCGTGGGATGAGACTTCGTAGAAACAGCACCGATATTGCCAACTGATGCCGATGACTCCGTTGCGCGTCTGGGCGAGCGGCAGAAGCCTGCTTCGCTTCCTCGCTTTTCTCCGCGCCTTCGCTGCCCGCTGCCACTCTTCTGCACCGGTCACGGTCGCGGATGGGCGATGCTCGGATGAGCTCGCGAGGCGGAGCTTCTGGTCAGCCTGTTTCTACCAAGACGTTATTAAACGAGGACGACCAGAGGAGATCGTTCGAGAAGATAATTAAATATTCCGCAAGAAATAAGACGACTCCTCACTTGTCGCATATGCAGACACCATCTTTGACAGGCTTTCTTTTCGGCATTCGTGACCCGTGGTTGCGGGTGGAGATAACAAAGGGACCTTTCAAGTCGCGGTGGGAAGGAAGGGGAAAAGAGGGGTGGGGGGGTTAAGGAATCGACTGAACAAGCGAGTAGGATAGGGGGGGGGGGGCTGCAGGACATATTTTTTTCTCAACTGAATGGATCCTGAGTGGGAGGGGCCCAAGGACCCCCCAGTGAGATGCCTAAAAGAGACCCTAACCTTTGGCAAAAGTGAGAGATACAGCGAGTAGCAATAATGACAGCAGTCGAGGCCGGCGAAAGTTTGGAACGGAACTCACTCGAGAGACGTTCCTTTTCTACCGACTTCGACATCATCGGCACGATATCGCTTTATAATTGAACACTTCTGACGGCGGAGATGTCAGCTGGTACGAGTAGAGGAGGAAAGTCGCAAATGGATTCACCTACTCGAGGGTATTCAGCGATTTTTTTGCGGAGTCACGTAGCAATACGGAATCTCCATTTAAAATAATTTTCACCTTTCTTTGCTACGTCCCATATCAGGGGTTTAATAGTTAATTATGGATCCGGATGAGCATAATAATCATCATAATCGACAGCGATGTTTGCGCCATTGGCCAACGTTCATGAGAGCCTTTTTTTCATTCATCAGGCCTAGCCAAACTCCGGGCTACGAATCCCTCCAAGCATCGTGCTGGAAATAATACCAGATGAGGTTTCTCGTGATCAATTCTCTCATGATAGGGAAGCTGAAGGTGGGCAAGGCGACCGGCCCCTACCTCGACACGTGATATCGAAATGGGCGAAATCGCCTCTTGATCTCACTAACTCTCCTGACTCCTGACTCCTGATATGAAACAATTTTCCCAATCGGCCTCGCCATCGCCCACGAGGCATTCCGTGTGCGAGTCCCGTAGACGCGGACCCACGGACCGCCTTCAATGTTTTGGCCAAATTTTTATTCGGCCGAAAGCATCCGAACCGTTCAACTATGGCCGACCAATGATTTCCCGTGAGTACTTGTAACCGATCGGGCGAGACATCTGCGGACAGCCGATCCAGGGGATTAGCCAGCAATATGACTCTTCCCGATCGTGTCCACCGAACGATCCATCTCCCATAGGAATGCTTCGTATTCTCCATTTAAGAGTTAACGCTTCCCTAATCTCACATCTTTGCTACGACGTAACAGACACATGCACATCGTTTAGCACAGGGGTGCACAACATACAGCCCGCGAGGCCCTTTCTCGCAGCCCGCCGTGACCTGTGGCGTTGTAAGTGCTAGAATGGCTCCTGCCCTGTTAGCCACAGCTATGGTTAGCCAGACTGCGGCCCGCTGTATGTGAGTAAAAATCTCAAGTGGCCCTCAGTCTTTTGAGTTGTACCTGGTTTAGCGCAAACGGACACGATTTCAAGTTAAAATCAGGGGCATTAATTGAAATATGGCATCTGGCAATCGCTTCGACGATGGACGCCATGGCACACGTCCAATGGAATAAAAATTCGCTCGCCTGCACGAAAATCTAGATCGCCGTGAACCGAGAGGGTGTGTGTCTCATTCTGCAAGAACATCTCCGGGAAGTGTAGGCGAATGTGGAATACACGAAATTAAATTTACATCTTACAAGTTTGAGATCGTCTTTACTCCGCACTCCAGGGAAAAGCAACTTGCAATTAGCTGGAGTGATCCCCTGTGGAAAAAGCAAGGAGAATGCTCTCTGTCATACATAAATCATCTGAACTTATTTCGATGTTATCGCTCGCTACTAAGAGTTCCTCCGGGAAATTTAATGAACGCAGCCGAACGAATAATCTCGCACGACGGCGATGAAGCATGTTCGAAGCGTTGGAAATCCGAGTAGGAAGCGAAGGCAAGCCACTAAACCCATCCCCCTTTTCTCTCTCCTTCATGACTCTGCCTGATGGAAAGGGTTCAGGGCCAGTATAGATGGGGATTCTGCAATAAATTGAAAGGAGGAGGAGAGAGAGGGAAAAAGTCATAGATTGATGACCCAAGCGATGGGCAAGGAGGAGGAGGAGGAGGAGGGAAGACCTCTTCCCATATCCCTCCTTTCAACATAAATTCACGCGGGTGTATGCGATACATTTTTCCCTCCTTCTGTATCGACTGTCAAGAGGTAAACTATCTCTTTCCTAACTGGCGATGCTCCAGCTCTTGCCAAGGTCGGGTTCTGGCGTGTGAACTTAGAGATGGAAAATTTTTCTAACTATATTTATATTTATGCAGCACACGATCCGAACATTTTTCCTTTACCCGTTGGAATAGAAAGTCGGTGATCCGCCGGGGTGGCCTTTTTTTCCAGTTTATTCTGCATGCAGTTCGGATGAGACTGGCAGCTAAGTGGGGGGAAAAAGTCTAATCATGAAGGATCATGAATAGATTTTAAATTATCCTATGGCTGCCAAAAGTATCCCTTTGCCCAAATTCATGGTATCCATGGGCACGGAAAACCGAGCTCTAAATAAAGTTTCAATTGGTTAACAGTGTCGCTTTGAATTAAAACTTGTTTTAGTTACATTCTCTCTCGCTCCCTATCCTTATTAAAATATTTAGCTTATTCAGTATTTCATTCATCGAGGCTGTTGTATTGGCGCGTCTCCATTCTTGCTTTTCGAGGAGAGGATTACCATAATCTCACGAGATAATCTCTTTTCGTGCGAGAATGCAAGATCTATGGGGAACTTCGATTTGCTTCAGTCATTACGTAAGCGGTTTTTTATTTTGTTTTCTCCATTGACTTTGAGTATATCCGTTGCGATTCGTCGCAGAAGGCAATATGCAATGAGACGCATGAATAGGATCGGAGGTATTGCCGGAAGAAAGGACAGAAAGGACACCCCTCATCTGGGACAGAAATCGATATGCGATTAGAAGGGAAAAAAGGAGGGGAAAAGGAGGTCCTTCTCCCTCTGTCCTCCATTTCCCTGCCTCTCCTCTATCTCAACTCCTACAGCTTATTTACTCCAGCTTCTGTCTTATATATGCCGCGCTTCCGTGGAATGGATGAGGGGGCGGGGGGAGAAAAAAACTTCTTGTGGCTTCCGTGGAACATCCTTTTCATCCATCCTAGAACCGAAAGGTGGAATCCCTCTAGAAGACGAAAGAGCATTTGTTATCCGTCGAGCGGAACCGAAATTTTCTAGACGGCTATCGACGGCTGTGGTCTCTATATCCCGTCTAATCCTGTCGAGGACAGGATTGCCGGTGACATGTACCAAGATTTACTTTAGACCTCAGAGTGATCGGGGAAAGCACATATATGGATGGGGCACTCGATGTCGACGTCAAGTCAGCTTCAGCTTTTCCATGATGCCGATCAAATTCCGTATGAAATACCAGACACTCGGTCGATGGTGCGACCGACAATGATGCCGTAGATCCTTGAGTTCGTCATCCTCGGGCGTTCCGATAGCCCCTTTTTCCGCGGGATTTTCACTTCCGCAAAATGCCTCACTTCTCGAGCACGATCGTCGAGGCGCGGTCGAACGACAGACCGGCAATCGTGCCGAAACCCGTCCAGAGAACCCCTACTTAAGCGACTCCCCCGGAATCGGATAATTAGGGAGGGATAACCGCGTGGAACGGGGGAGGATGTCACATCCCCAGCCCCCCCCCCCCTTTCCCCTCCCCCCCTCCCCCAACCCCCCAATCTCACGAGAGATAGGGCAAAGCACAAAGGGGCACGTTTGTTTAGTCAATACGAATCTCTCACAGACCGTGACACGTTTCTAATTCCTCGATAACTCGTGCCACTAGGACAGGAAGCCACCGATCCGTTTTAGAGAGATGTGGAGAGCGATCGAGAATCAAAAGTAAAAAAAAAAAAAGAAAATGACGGGAGGGTGGGCCTCACACCATATTGTATTTGTAGACTTCTTTGGTCTGATATTGATGGATCCCACTGCCGCCGAATGATAAGGATGAATGAAGACCCCTTCTTTACTGCCATTCCCAATCCCGCTTCTTTCCTTCTTTTTTTTATTATACGAACTTCTCATTTAATCTTGGACGAATGAAATACTTCGCGTTCGAGCATCGTACGAGGCGGAATGCGTGGGAGAAGAAAAAAAAATTAATAATCGAGATTATTCTAATCTCTGGGGCAGTCAGGAAGCATGCAAATAGTCATTGCATTCCATCTTGTTTCTTTAAGGATTTCTTTAATAATTGAATTTCTCTTACAAAGGACTTTTCATATGGGGTTTCTGCTGCCGGTATTGGTCTTCGCTCCCTTTGTTATGCGAAGGCTCTCGAATGATTACATCCGCAAGATGAGATTTCTTTGAATCTGGGAGATCTAAAATCCGAATACGAAGAGATGCAACGTATGGCGATGGATGGAGACGACGCCGTGCGGAACGGGATCGGAATTTGCGAGTCGACTCGGGTCGCATTTAGGCCTGTTTCTTCCGTTTGGTTTCAAGTTGAGCCTGCTTTGCGGCGCGAATTGAGCCTGGATTTTTATTTTATTTATTTATTTTTTTGCCGATTCGAGAGACCGTCGGGGCTAATGTGTAGTAGGCGGCGTGAATAAAATCGGTTTCACTTTCATATTCACGATGATCTCGTTTCCATCGGCACACATTGGGTGACATGCACGGGATCGGTTCGACTTAGACTCATCTCATTCCATCATTTAACAAGATCATCTCCTGTTCCCAAAGACGCCCATCATGAAATCGGATCAGTTTAAAATGAAACGGATCCGTTGTATGTCATCATTATGAAATTGGATCAGTTTAAAGTTTGAAGATGTCACCCTATGAGTCTCGATAGTGGAGTTCCATTCCCGGTCGTTGTTGTGTTAAGGAGGAACGAGAGGGAAACGAAATTATTTGAAGTTTTTTTGAAACACTGGTGGATTCTCGCCACCCATAGAGTCAGTGCTTAAAGAAGGCCCGAGTCGCTTCTTTTCATCCGGCTTAACGGTCGGCAGCAAGAGAGTTTTGAAACACTCGGAGAGTCGGTCGCGGAAGGAATGGAAAGAAAATGTAAGCAAATTTCTGTTAGTGTACCTTGTCTACAGCAGTCACGACAGCAGGAGGTGCAAAAATTTCATTCCGAGGATGAGTGCAGGAACCGAAATTGGGATCCCCGTTTCCTGCCGAGGCCGCCTCTCGCGATCGTCGCGTCGGTTCTTTCGTCCTCGGAAGCGAAGGAGCTCGAAACGCATCACGTGAAGCTTGCTCCCGATCGTATCTCCAAGCTTTAACGTCGTCTCTCATCGAGACGGAGAAACGAGACGGGAATGGACGTCTCTCGTCGCCTCTTTCTCCATTCCTGTCACTCTCGTGTATATATAGGCCACGGGCCTTTAGGGAGGGATGTTTCCCTTCCCCCTGTCTGCTCCGATATGCTTCCACACGACTGCTGGAGCCTCGCCCCCCCTCGCCCCCCCTTGCCCCGTAAGAACCGAGAGAAATCCCGGGGATGTACGAAGAATGTTCCCTTTCCATGGAATTTCCATGATTTTCCATGGAAACCCCGGAACAATGGGCCGATCGAGGGTGGGCGCGAGAAGAATGCGAAAAAGGCTTTGGGAATCGGGATGACGTGTCTCTTCCCGTAAATGGCCCATGAATATTGAAGCGAGATGAGGGAAAAAAAAATATTTGGGGGGGGGGATACGTTTCCAGCAGAGAGCCGAACGAAGACAATGCCGTCTTCATTTTAATGAAAATATATATTTTTTAATGGTTTCTGAAGTGGGCATGTAAGTCCCGGTGGTTTGTCTCTTGTGGCCTGCGAATCTTTCCTCATAAATATTGTGACGGATGAAGATGGCATCGAGAGGCTCGACTGAATGTCTCGGGTTCGGTGGTGTAAAGGTAGCACACCTGACCGCGTTAGTCCTCCGGGCCCAAGTTAAGCCGGCCGTTCCTTGGCATCTTTCGTCCTCTCTGCCTTCCATCGTCCGTCTCCCACTTTCCCTCCGTAACAATATAACTTCAAATTCTTTGAGGGAAAAGATGTCCAGCTTGTTTTTGAGTTTTGCGTATAATTTGAAAAGATGGGTGTCAGCGCCTTTTTCCTGGTTATTTCTACTTTCGCCCTAGAGGAATCTCGCCCTCGCGTTCCGATTGACAAGAATCACAAGATGTGATATAATCTTTGACCTACACTCGGTTGGGTCGAAAGTGCACAGGAGCGACTTTCCATGCGTCATTTTCATGTCTGATACTCATATCTGCCTCAACCTTTAAAAATGAGAGGCAGGGTCAACTCCCATTGTAAGACGGATACTGATGCATGCCCGGAAGTCACACTTAAACAATTTTTGAACTCGTAGCTTTGATTCAGAAGGAAGAATCGCACATGGAATCGTGGCTGGTCATTGCTGGAGACTGGGGGTGCCAGGATAAGGAAGAAAATGAAATGCAGGGACTGGAAGGCTCGGATTCACCGTCTCCAGAATCTATCCATTTTGGACGAACGAAATTGACCGGAAAAAATATGACACAACCTTGTATTATGGGGTGTCATTTGGGTGAACCGTGTGTTCCTTCGGAAGCAGTTTGTTCAGATTCAATTTTTTTTAGCCGTACGACTTAATTTGTGTAATTTATACCATCATCATCATTCAACTCCTTCATAAGAACAATGATTTCTGAATCCGAGGGACTATGGTTTCTATCCACTCCAAGTCACTTTCAGTACCCATCTTTCACAGGGTGGGAAAGTGAAATTGGGAGTTAACCTTACCTCCCTTTTAAAAGGGTTGAGGCAGACGTGCTTATCAGTCACGAAATCAACGGCTGGAAAGTCACCCCTGTGCACTCTCGCCCCCGCTTATCGAGATGAGATAAAAGGGGAAAATTTAGCAACTATTTTATTCAATTAAGTCTCGGGGGCGAAAGTGGAAGACGCCCTTTTTCCTTCCCTGTCGATCGCGTGCGATCAGACGAGGGAAGGTGCCATTTTAATTTAGGAGACCTGCTCAAATTCATTTCTCTCACATCGTTGAACTCGTACGTGTTTCCTGATGTTTGCACAGTTTGCAGGCTCGTGCATCGAGTTTGCATTGGCTGTAGAAATCGTCATGCCAATCGATAGGTAGGGACTGGAGTATTCCCGCAAATTATTTATCATTGTCTCGCGGCACGATTAAACAACGTTACATTGCCTGGTTCTTTTTCCGCTACGAAGCGATATCTTCCCTGAAGATGGTAAGAAATTTGCAACCTTCATCAGAACGAGCAAATCGGGCTGAGGCCAAGTATTTGTCGTCGCAGCTAAAGGCACATAAATCACATTAAGAAGTGACAATTTTTTCTTTAGCCACGAAAAAATGAGCGAAGAAAAAACAAAAAAAAAACGAAACAAATAGCGGATGAAGCTGAAAGTTATGAGAAAAAAAATCAAGGAATTTCGTGATTTACGACAAGAGCTGGCGACGTCGAAGGATCGATAGAAACTCGATGCCCCAAAGCCTCCGACTTGGAAAATGTTAAGCTTGGAGCTTTTAGTAGCCATGGAAGAGAAGAATTAGGAAGGAGATGGGAATTAATTGGAAAGAGGAAGCTAGCCATGCATGTTTCATCAGCCTCTCATCCCCTTCCTGCAATCGCGGCTAAAACCTCTTAGGTCTATTGCCTCTCGTCGTTCTCCTCTTCCTCTTCTTCCTTTTCTTCCTTTTTGACGGAGCCAGACGCCCACGGGGGTTGCTGATTTCTTCGTTCCGCCGTCGTCATTTTCGTGGGGTCGTGCCGGGAGTCGGTCTCGTTTCTCGTGATTTTCACTTCACAATGACCAAATGACGTCCGGGTTAACTTTTACTTCTGTCAATTTTTCGATCTCCACCAGATGAGTTTTTCTTTGCAATTTTCCATGCTCTCTTTTCATTTGGTGCTTCCGGTGTCTTTGAGTAGGTGTAAGAGGTGACACGTGAACAGCGGTGGCTAATCACGATCATGCACACAATTAAGATATAAAAAAAGAGTAGATATTTGGATCGGACACGAATGGAATAGTTGAACAGTGGCCAAAGTCTTCGATTCTTGAACTGGATTCTTGAGGATTATGGGTTTTGCACGAACTCTCGGTTGTTTGTCGATTACTTGAGTATCATTGGGTTGAGTTGAGTTACCGACCCCTGCCCGAGAATGGATATATCCACGGGAAGGGGGTTAAAGAGGGAAATGCAAAAGGGAAGAAGTGCATCGCAATAAGGGAATGTCTCGCGATAACGAGGACATAAATCAGCGAAGCGAGCTGAAAGATGGCACGAGGGTCCCTCGTGCCTTCCTCTTCGTTCACGCCAAGGTCTCCTTCTTCCGCGTCTCTCTCGGGGTGGGAAAAATAAATATGGCCTGTTATTGTTTGCGGATCGTTCCCGGATCGACCACCGGCCGAAAGAAGGCGAGAGGAAATGGACGCCGGGGTGCCAACTGGAAGACACCCAAAGCTCACAGAAACTCAGAAATACGGTGGCGAGAAGGTTCATTTCACTCGTATGGAGAAGGAAAGAGCGTATACGTGGAGAACATGAGAGGTCTAACACAGTATCTGCCTCCGACGGAGACTTCCCCTCGTGGACAGCGAATGAGTCTCGTGGGATGAGAGACTGGGTAGTACCGCGCCCGACGTCTTCCTTGATGCGTCATCGCCGCCGTCGACACCAGCACCAGCGCCAGCACCAGAACGAGAGCTCTCCACTGCATACTGCGACAGAGACACGGTTCTTATTCTTTCAGGTTCTTGCTACTCGGATGCAGGGCACCATCGGTGACGCATTCGGTCCGATGGGAGGGGAGGGAGAAACCACGGATCATGTGAGAGAATCACTAAGCCAGTTTGTTCGTTGCTAAATGTTTCCTTTCGTGTAAAAGAATCCAGATTTTCCAGAAAGATTTCAGCAGTAACCATACCTAAAACTCTTTAGAGCTGTTAAGGGGTGCAAAAAATCGTATTATCGTGGCCCACTTGACCGGTAAATTGATTGATTTCATCAACTATTAATCAGCCTATAATTCATCCACAATAATTTTGTTCCCTTTCGCCGGATTGAAATCAGGCAGAGGATTTGTGATCCGGTTCACTTGCTCCAGAAAACGATGCCATGTAATGTCAGCATTAATAGATTGATTTATTAATTAATAGATTGATGCTATGAGAGCAATGTAGAATCTGCTTCATCACCCGATCAGTTTCAGTTTTCGACCCATCACAGGGATTGACTGCATGAATAATGATCACATTTCTTCCATAATCGCGATCAATTTGTCGAATGAACATATTCGATTATTTAATCGCGATTAAAAGGTGGATCGATTAATTGATCAAGTAATTGAATCGGATCGGCAAAAAAGCATAGGATTTTCTTGCGATGGAACCTTTCTGTTCCATCTGCCCTTGAGAGCGAGGGAATCGGGCCGTGTTGGCGAAAATCCCCGGAAAAGAAGATTATTATCGAAGGAGCCGTGACATCTGCCTCCAAGCACGGGGAGGATCATCTCCCGCACGGGATCATCTCCTTTTAAGCCCGTGTTAAATCTTTCATGAACTCTCTCGATGCCTCGCGGATTTCCACTTCCCTTTTTTTTTTTTACCCCTCGTAAAACGCCTCCCATACTGTCTCGAGTGCGTTTCATGCGCAAGATGAAATACCACCTCGCGATAAGGTCCCTTTGTAACGGGAGAAAAGACAGCTGCTCCTAATCTCATTCTCCTTCCGAGTAGAGAAACGCGAAAAAAAAAAACAGTTGCAGTCCCACGTTAACCCCTTGAGCTGTCTCAGAGATTTCTTGCATTTATCTGGCTGCTACGTGACAAAAGGCATGAAAGCAATACTCGCTTACCCGTTTCACGTTTTTCGTTTTTGGATTAAAGTCTGCAATGATTTCTCGATTCGCCCCCACCCACTTAATCCCACCCTTAATCCTGCCCCTCCCACCTCTCGAGCTTATCGTATCTCGCTTCCTTCGAATGAAGAGGAAGCACGACTCGTCATGAGGCTTCGGACCGTAAAAGCGATGACTCGACAGACGGAATTTCCCATCCTATGGGTTCATTTTAAAAAATGACGTCATCCGTAAAACTTCTCGATGCCGAAGACTTTATGCTCTTGTTTATTGCCTGGTTTATATTTCTCCCGTTGACGAGTAAAAATGTAATTTTAAACTGGAAACGCACAAATTAATTCATTATAAAAAATGTTAGCCTCGAGATGATTTTAAATTTCTCGTCGTTGAAATGTTTGAGTCGAATTTTCTTCGTAAATGAACTCACTTGATCGCATCCAACGGTCGAGTCTGGGCGTTCCCGAGGAGAAGCTGCGAATATCACCGAACCCGTGGAAATCGACGCGAGAGTCCAGAATCCCAATTGCGACGAGAGGGGGATCGAAGGATCGGGGAGGGATCGGGGCGAGATCGGGGCGAGGGAGAGGGAGGAGACAGAATTTCGCGTCTCACCTGCGTGCTTGATCGATGATGACGGGTGGGTGGGCCGGAATCACAGGACTCCCCGGTCCGAGGCGACTTCGAGTCCAGAGCGACTTCGAGTCCCGAGCGACTTCGAGTCCGCGATGGGCAACTGCATGCCCGACCGCGGGCGAAAACGCACGAAAAACCCCCCGGGCTCCGTGCTCGACCGCGTCATCTCCCAGGCGAGCAGCCAAGACGACTGCCTGCTCTACAAACTGGCCAATTATAAGGGGGCGGGGGAGCTGGTGGATGCGTACTCCATCGGTGGGAGCAAGGAGGTGGAGAATCTCATCGAGGAACAGTTCGGGATCTTTCTCTACGAGCAAGGTCAGGGGACGGTGATCGACAAGCAGGAATACCTCAAATGGTGCAACCGGACCGGCTCCGCTCAGGTACTTTTCTCCGCTTCGACTAGGCTAATTAAGACTCGGCTAATTGCGCATTCGTGACGTCAGTGTCTGGACGGAGTGACCTTGACCCTGGAGGACGACCGCGACGACTGGGAGGACCACGAAGCCTGTTGGAAGATGGAGTACCGCGGGAGCCTGGGGGAGTCGCTGCTGCACGTCCTCATCATGTGCAACACTCGCGTCCACACGCGGCTCGCGCGGCTGCTGCTCAAGGTCTTCCCGAAACTCTCCGTCGACGTCGTCGAGGGAGACGAATATCTCGGTGAGAGGAAATTCCTCTCTTGTAAATAAATAAATAAATGTATTTTAGTTGTCGAACGTATTTTTCCTCGTGTTTAGGTGCTAGTGCGTTGCATTTGGCCATCGCGTACAACAATCACGATCTGGCAACCCTGCTGGTCGAATGCGGCGCCAAAGTGAATCAGCGTGCCATCGGTCAGTCTCTTTTCTTCTCTCGCGGTCGCGTCTGATCGAATCAGACGCAGTTCCCCATTCACTCGCCGCTCCATTCACCGCGAATCGATCGATCCAGGGAGTTTCTTCCTGCCTTACGACCAACAAAGGGACAAGAAACGACGGAAGCCCGACGCATCGAACTACGAGGGGCTGGCCTACTTCGGGGAGTATCCGCTCGTCTGGGCCGCCTGCTGCTTCAACGAGGCGCTTTACAATTACCTCTTGGACCGGGGCGGAGATCCGAATTTGCAGGATTCCCTCGGCAACATGACTCTGCATATCCTGGTCGTCAATGACAAACTCGTACGCATTTCTTTAATCACCTTCGAACCATCCGACGAGAAAAATATTTAAAAAAAAGAGGATATCATTCCATTTTTTTTTACAATCAACTGCTCACCCTAAGATTGGGGTTGTCACCCGTTCATAATTAGCATGGACAGTACTTGATTCAGATCCGACCGTCCATGCTGCAAACTCAAGGTCGGACTGGCCCACCGGGATACCGGAAAATTTCCTGGGGGGACTTTGGGCCTTTGGCTTCCTCTTCTCCCTCTCTGGGGGGGGCGGGGGGCGGGGGGCGGGGGAAGGGGAGGGGAGGGGAGGGGAGGGGGGGGGGTTGTCCTAGGCCGCCAGTCCGACCCTGCGCTAACTGGTCTTAATATGGGGTCAGTTGCACTGTCTCAGTGAAGTCAGACTTAGGAAGCAAGGTGAACAGGCTCCCAAAGTCAGACTTGGTGCGAAAGTCTGACTTAATGAGGCAGTGCGACTGGCCCATGGAACTCTTTCGTTCATTTTCTTTCTTCTTTCAACAAAGCTTAATAGCTGCTAAAACTGCTCTATTTCGAAAGTCAGTCTCCATTCTTGCTAACAGTTAGCGAAAGCATAAATTACCTATTTACTTACAGCTTCCTTATACAGTAGTTGCTTTCAGTGAAAACTCTTTTTTTTGGACGTATCTCTAATTGATCTGTAACAAGACAAAAAAATGTTCCAAAACTATTTAAAGGAAAAAACGCAATTTTTTTCCCCCAAAACATTCTCACAACTTTCAGCTTTCAGAAAAACCTAATTTCAGTATGTTGCGATCACGATTTCTTACATTTTTTGGCCCGTATTCTGATAATAGCAAATATTTTCGCAGAAAGCAACAACCATTTTTGAACGTGAATACTTTGCCAAATGATGCTTTTTTTTCAGCTGAAAGAAGGAGGGCATAAATAAAGCTTCAAAGAGAAAAAAAGAGCTGTACGAGAGGAGCAGGAAGGCGTGCAACACAGAGCTGTTTTTTTTTAGTAAAATTTTGAACTCATTTGTATTGTGAAACCTTTTAAAGTGGAACCTTTTGAAGTAAATTTCAAGGGGAGTTTAGATACTGAGACTACTACTGCAAATAGTCGTATCCGTATAATTGGTCAACAAGGCCGAACACGCAAACTATCGTTATTATATGAAAACCAATGCAAAGCATATTTCACTTGCGACGCGATTTGATCTTCACATCGGTGTAGGATGTTAACATCGATGTAGGATGTTAACATCGATGTGGGATGTTAACATCGGTGTGGGATGTTAACATCGATGTAGGATGTTAACATCACATCATCGAATTCATCAACACGTGAATTTATTATTTGGCATGCTCTACGCATTCAGTTAAAATTTAATCATGACTGTGTGGCCATTTTTCTCCTTAACATAGTTAACAAATTGTGCATGTTTAACAATCAATAACTACGTAGTTAGGCAAAAGGGGGAGGACATTTTTATACCACTTGGTAACCCGTGCTTTCTAGTATAAGCATGAAGAAATTAAATAAATTAACTATCGGGTTTTTGAGAAAAACAATTTTCCCTCATTTTAAGGAAAATGATAAAATTTGTCAATTATTATCAAACTAGTATGAATGATAAAAATGCCAAATGACACCAAGAGATACATGGATGAATGTAGTTTGAGAAAATATATTTGATTCAAATTGGGATTCACTTTTAACTATCGGGGGAAAAAAATCGCCAAAGCAGACGAATTTTGCAGTTTTTATGATTTCGAAAATTTAAAAGAAATATTTATAAAATAATAACTAGGTATCTTTGACATGTGTACACAGTACGTACTTTCAAGTAAGCGATACCAATTTTTTTTATTTTAGTAACCTATGTAAATCAGTTTAGGAGATACAGTACATCAAAAGTTGGGAAAAACAGCGATTTGGATAGTCGCCCTTTTTAGGGCCCTCCACTCATGAATTTTTTTCTCCGTAACCATTGCATACATAGAGGTGAATGAGCTACCATATTTCATCACTTGGGATGGGAGGACCACATATGGATTTTGGAAAAAGTCGAAGACTATGACCTGACACGATAACTATGGACCTGTCTGTTTTAAATGAAACCATCTTGGTATACTTTTGACAGTCAAACTACGAGCATGCAGATTCCTGATAACACCAAAAAAGTGGCTTTTGAGCTTTTTTTTTTTTTTAGCGATTCTTGTCGAGACGGGGCGCATTCAGTTGTGACTCGATCTAACTGGGCGAGTCATGAC
>CAJPEV010002381.1:6487-45579 GCA_905338385.1 Darwinula stevensoni | reverse complement strand
GATCCGCGTGTGGTCTGCTGGCTGTTGCTCTCCAGCTCTGCTTTCAGGGCATCAGAATCCAACTCCGTCGGGCGTCCGGACCGCGGTCTGTCTTCAACGTCGTAGTCTCCAGAAGAGAATTTGGCAACCCACCGTTCTACCGTACGAAGACTTATGATGTCTCCGCCATAAACTGCGCATACACGGCGATGAGCTTCCGTAGCTCCGACGCGAGAGTGGAAGTGGAAGAGAATGCAGTGACTGAGATGGATCTGCGTTGGCGTGAATTTCTCAGAGGCCATGAGAGATGATGGGATGAGTGAGATACAACAGACTGTCCTTATATACCCATACCTACCACCCACTCGCCAGGAATTGTCGAAGCCTGGAAGTCTTATTAGAACATGTTACATTCAACACCGACAGGACTTTTGCAACAACCTAATATATATACATATAAATAATCTTCAGTCATATATGATTCCCGTCAGTGGCTGTCTTGTTATCCTTCACCAACATAAAGTTTCATTAAATAAGCTAGAAGTCTTGCTAACTTTGACCACTACAGCTAATGAGAGGAGGAACCATTCACAAGTGATACAACATGACTTAGAATAATCACGTGATAGTCATGAAGAGGGGGAATGCCGAAGCTATCAAGAGCACACACTTGATGATAAGATAAATATCCATCACAGCTGAGAGAAACATTATCTACAGTTGCGCAATTTCGACAGTCCTTGAATGGTAGTGTAAAAAAATTACCAAAGTTGAATATGAACTTTTATATTCTCACATATGACTTATAGAATTATAGAAAAGCATTGATCCAAGAGCTTCTATTTTTTTTTACTTCTTTCATGGCTGATTCCTGTGAAAATTCAGTGCATGCAGACAGCATGCAAAAGTAAAATATCATTTTACGTGTCAATTAGTAATCTACTCATCAAGAAGTACAATGACAAATCTAACACAAGATATAGGTTGGGATACCATTTTAATTTAACACACATTTCTAAAAGTGAGACAAACTCAAAGCTTGACTTATTCAATGCCTTTTACTCAACTCCTTACCTTATGTCAATGAATTAATAGCTAGCTGATTTACTCATTCCAGGAAATATTCATAGAATTGGATAAAATCTAGGAGAAACAAATTCTATTACCTTGCAGAAGCCTTGAAGCCAGTGCAATGGGATGCACTTGGAAAATACAGCAAATACATCAAAATAGTGGTATCTGCACTTTTTTTTATAATACAAAATTAGAACATTCACTTGCAATCATAAGACTTAAAACTTTTGCCTAATCATTCCATTACAGAGAGTAATATCAGGAAAGCCTTCATCTTTTACTTCTCCCATGAATATACTGAGCTGATAGGAGTAAATCTGCAAATTGAAGGGAAACTGCCAGACTGCAATAAGCACCCCTTCATACACATATGTAAAATAAATTATCCTCCTGAGTCACATAATCTTAAGGTGAGGATACAGAGGACAGTCAAAACAAGCTCACATGTGCCATGTACGAGGGTTGATCAAAAAGTTCGTATTTTGACCTATAAGGAATTTATGTATCGGCTCGAAATTTCAACAGCCTCTAGTATAACTCTTTGTAATAGTGTGTACCAAATTTTATCATCGGACTAAGGTGACCTATTTTATTATAGGTATTTGTGTGACGCATGTCAAAGAAAAAATCGAAAATGGAGAAATCTGAAGTGCGCACTGTCATCAAATACCTCCGTTTGAAGGGCATGACCCCGCAGGAAGTGCATGCCGACATGCAACAGACATTAGGGGACTCTGCTCCAGCTTATTCAACTGTTGTTAAGTGGTGTGCTGAATTTAAGCATGGCAGAGCTTCGTGCGAAGATGCTGACCGGTCCGGGCGCCCATCAACGTCTGTTTCTGAGGAAACCATAGGAAAAGTGCGTGACTCGTCATGAATGATCGTCGATTGACTGTCAGATGCATTTCTGAGTCTGTTGGCATTTCGTATGGCAGTATACATTCAATATTAACCGATCACTTGAAGCTGAGAAAGGTGTCTGCAAGATGGGTGCCACGAATGTTGACGGATGAACAAAAGGCAAGTCGACTGCGGACATCAACGGCACTTTTGGAACAGTTTCGTCAAAACCCAGAGGATTTTTTATCCCGGTTTATAACCATGGATGAAACATGGGTTCATCATTTCGATCCAGAAACCAAACAGCAAAGCATGGCTTGGAAACACTCAACATCTCCTCCTCCCAAGAAATTTCGTGTCGCAGCCTCGGCGGGCAAAGTCATGGCGTCCGTTTTCTGGGATGCTGAAGGGGTCGTGCTGGTTGATTACCTGGAACGAGGAGCTAGCATCACTGGCAACTACTACGCACAGTTAATTGGAAAACTTCGTCAGGCAATCAAGGACAAGAGACGCGGGAAGTTGCGACGCCGTGTGCTGTTCCATCAAGACAACGCACCCGTCCACAAGTCTTCAGTTGCAATGGCCGCCATCAGAGATGCGGGATTCTAAGTACTCGAACACCCACCCTATTCTCCAGATCTGGCCCCCAGTGATTTTTATTTGTTCCCAAAACTGAAGGAACACCTTCGGGGACAGAAATTTTCGAGTAACCAGGACGTGATGTCTGCTGTAAATACCTGGTTGGAGGACCAGAACAAAGAATTTTTTTCAACTGGGATCCGAGCATTGGAGCACCGCTGGACTAAGTGCATTTCAAGTTCAAGGGGACTATGTCGAAAAATAAAAATAAAACATTCCGCTACGCACAGTCTTTCACTCCCAAAATACGAACTTTTTGATCGCCCCTCGTACTTAATTCAATCAATAAAAATTAGTTTGGACAGTCAACTGAAAACAGTACAACAGACAAGTCTGGATCCTGCTGAAGTTTATCTGCACCTTTCCTTAACTACCAATGATATCTGTCAATGATTGTCTTGTCAATCAACATAAAACTTCATAAGACAAGCCTGAGAATTGGCTAACCTTGACAACTACAACTAATGAAGGGGGATTCTTGAATGATATGACACAGATTAGAGTAATCACACAATGGTCAGGAGAAAGCGTGAATCAATCAAGGGGATCCACTTGACGATGAGATAAGTATCCATCCCAGCTGAAAGAAACATTATTTTCATCTACATAGGTTAGGAAGTCCTTGAAAGACAGTGCTGAAAGGAACCGCCTAATTTTAATGTAAAATTTTCCTATTCATTCCCCTGACTTACAAAATCAGAGGAATGTGCAAAAGGCAAGCAAATAATTGAAAATCATTGAAGCCATCACCTGGAAGAAATGAAAAAGAAGGCTCTGCCGGAGTGGGGCCCCGCTTCTCCCGAGGGAACCCGAGGCGGACGAGCACGATGAGTTATAGGCAAGATTTTCCTGGCATGCACTTGAAAAATATCATTCAAATTGATCCTTCTGAAGCAATTTTCAATCATTCAAAAGAAAACAGGAAATGATAACCGACAGGGGAATGAAATGCCTGCCATATGCCTCGTTCTAAGGCAGAGACCGAAGGAAAATCCAAATATACTTTCAGCAAACTGCTGATTCAACTGCCATTTACTGGAGCATAGTTTATATCAAAACTATCTGCAGGCAAAGATCAGATTGAAGAAGTAATTCCGACGCTTGAAAAGTTAATGTGGTCTAGAAGATATGAAACCTTTTTTACCTATTTCATGAAATTGGCAACCGTTGTGCTCATTACATGGAATGAGCAATGTCGTTGCGAAGTAATTGCAACAGGCCAAATAATGCCACTGATTGCGCGCTCTGAGCAACAGCCGTATTTAATTAACTTTGTTGAAAAATTGCCCCGCTCATTAGTTGCTTTCGTCTCAATTTATGAGTGCAGGCTCATTCCGCAGAAATGTTTTCACAGATGGAAGGTAACAAGACAATTATTGGCAGATGTATAAAACGTGGTATAAAACTTCAGAATTAATAAGTACTTAAAGCAATGTTCACCGTTGTTTTGTTTGCTGTTAGTGACTCATTGCCAAAAACAAATCTCTTGTCTGATGCCCGATCCTAGGCGAATGATTGGGTGGATCGGGTCTCGTCGTGTAGTTGCCCAACACTTCTTCCCTTCACTGGGAGGCCCACGGGGCTGAAGCTTCGATTTCCCCAGGGTTGCAGAGAAAACAACTTATTACCGGATTTTTTTTTGTGAGTTTCAATCTGGTAAGAAAAATTGTCTTCCCCCTCTTCTCCCTTGTGTGAGGTGTTTTCGGAAAAAGTATTCAGACCAGAAGAAAGATATTGACTTGTAGGTCATAAAAAGTGGGATTTCGTTTTTTTTTGTGATAATGCAGTTTTAAGAATACATAAAAATAGGCGTCTTTTGTTTAGAGACAATTGCGGACTCCGTCCCGTCACCCAGTGTTGCCGGATATCGTGCTGGGGTTGCCGGATTCATGACTAATTCCGCCTTCGTATCGGTGTCCGGCACTTCTGTTTTTCTTTTTTGATACATTTTTGCGCCGAGTTCATGGGATGATCTCAGACTGAAACAGTGATTAGCAGTCAGCCTATCCATGTGGTGGGATATGGAAATATCATATATCGTGGTCGGAAATGCACAAATCAACAGGATGGAGTCCAACCTGCTTTTCAACTCCAGTTGCATTCTGAAGGCATTCAAGAAATGAAGATAAGCCCTACACATCTCGGATATTCTGAATTCTGAAGAGGCCTTTACGTTGTAGTATTACATTATTCTCAGTAGCAGTGATATTAATAAGTTATCATCATGCTACAAAACCAAATATTCGTTTTCTCTCTCTTGTGCCAACTGACCAGAAAACTACTACTGCCTTTACCAGACGAGTCCCCGGAACCAGGGGTGACCAGTTATCAGCATCTCGAAATTTCTTCTCCCTCAGGACATATACACTGCGATGCCAATTCCATGAAACTATTAAGTAAATTATTGATGCCTTGAATTGTGTTCAAGAAGGAGGAAAAAATTACTGCTACCCCGCAGAATGGGTGGAATGAGTGGATTTTCAAGTGCAAGCCTGAGTTCCACTTCGTCCGTCACCGACAGATAGCAGGGGGAAACTATCGTTCAACTCGTGTTCGTCGTGCTCTTTCCACGCGCACTCCCTACGGGCTTTCTGAATGAATAAAAAAAAATGTCATTAAGCAAAATGAATGTACTGTATCATCGTAGCTGAAGCTCACCTCGCCCAATAGAAGAGACACTGAAGTGAAAATTTATATGCACGCTTAGCCCATTTAAACCTGAATGGATGTTCAGGGGTGATTTTGATGGATGGGGAAGAAGCAAGCACTATCTGGTATTTCATGCATTTTTAATTTGCTTCTTACGTGTGAACGAGGTGAACTTCACGAAATGCGAACGATCGGTTCGACTGAGTCATTCTTGAGACTTCGTTGCCCAATCCGTCATTCCTTCACATGGGAGCAGGGGCTCATGTGGCAGGTGGCCATGCACGGGAAACCCGAAGTTGAGCCTTGAAAAGGCTTCAGGGGAAACATTCTCTTGGCTGCTCTAGTAAAGGTTCCCAAAAGCTGGCGTGAGATGGCGCTCATGTTGTCACGGCGGCGAGTCGCTTCAAGTTTCTACTAAAATGAGTCACCCCTACGTCCGCAACAGTTATCGATGGTTTCACGCATAGAACTCAACGGAAGACAATGGAATGCCTCCACGCATTTATCTGATGCGGTAACAGCGAATAGGGATACACCAGGAAATTCCGGCCTGCACGTTGGTGGGAAGTTGGTTTGAGGCACAGGTGCAATAAAGTTTTGGGGGCTACTGGAAATGGTTTAGGCGTTTTCGCACATAATTTGCAGATTCTTAGGCTCCTCGCTGAGAATCTCATGATTCACAAAGCACATGTATTGGGCTTGAAAGAATTATTGTCCCCTTGCTATGCGTCTTACAGTAAGGCACTCTCGATTAATTTTATCCTCTGTATCACTGAACAGAAATCGTGAAACTGAGATACTCATAATTTTTGGTACGTAGGGAGTCATTAAATGCTGAAGTTAAGCTTTTTATTACAGGGAAGAGTAGAATCCCAACCCCACAAGTACAAGGACATAACATTTACATTCTTATATTCACGTCACCAAAGTGTACGCGTATTTTACATCAACTAGACGTCGCTTCATCTGACGTGAAGTACATGATATCAAGTTTATGCAAAATTAACGTCACACCATCCATATGAAACTTCAGCTGACCATCCTACAGATGCAGTACCAAGATTCCTCACTAGATGGAACCATTGTTCCCTGCATCCTACAAATACTATTAAGTACTGGCTTTCCTGATATAGTATCAGGTTTTCTTATCATCTTTTTACTCTTTATTATGCAATCCATGAATATATATATGTGGAAAACATGAAATTATAATATTTTTTTAATAATAGACGACTTAGGGAGTCATTAAATGCTGAAGTTAAGCTTTTTATTACAGGGAAGAGTAGAATCCCAACCCCACAAGTACTACATCTCTATTCTAAATGGAAGAAAGCTCCTTTGAAGGTCTACTTCTCCTCCCGAGGTTCCGATACGGGAGGAGGAAGCAGTAGGTCATATTGGTACTCTCGACTGCTGGTGAGGTCGCGTGTTCCTGTACTCGTCCAACCACCCTAGGGTTCTATAGTATGGAAAGGAATAGGAGAAATACAGTGTATCAATTCTCTTCAAAGGTATTGATTGGCTCGTTAAATACACATGAATTCTAGGGGGAAATTAACATAAACCTTACATACATTAATGAATGTGAAGATGCCGTTTGGAATGCAAACAGGAATGTCAATTTTACGTAAAATTGGCGTTAATTTTATACCACCGTTTACGTTTACAGAGGTGACATTTCTGCAAACATGTTGACATTATCTTGACAATGGTTTGCGTAAAAATGATTTAAAATGGACCAAAAATTGACATTCATTTTAATAAAATTAACGAAAACATGCTGTTTGGGGTGTGATCGGCCGATGCCGCGTCGCATCATTTGTGAATGGTTTCTCCCCTGTGGCGGCTTCTCAGGGGAAGCCCTTCCCCGAAAGACCTTTCCACCGTCTGCCACTGCCTTTGCACCTTACCTACAGCCTCGTGTACGTCAAGGGCCTGAAGGAGAAGATCTCCGACGACGAACTGAACCGACGGCTCCACCGTCGTCTAAACGGTTACGCGGGCTGCATCGTTCCGCGCTCCCTCGAGAAGGAATGCACGTTCGGCTACGGCTACCTCGCATTCGAGGGAAGGGGAAGCGCGGAGGAGGCCGTGGGTCGACTGGCTCCGATGGGATACCACATCCGCATGGTGGATGGGCCGGAGCTGGACGACTTCAAGATCAGGATCTCCGATCTCCCCGGCTCGTGGACCAGAGCGAATGTGGAGGCCCTGGTCAAGCCTCTCGCACCCATCGTGCGGTGCCAACTGGTCAGGAGGGCCTGGGAAGGAGACAAGCTAGAGGCTTTCGTCGAGTTAGTTCCTTAATTCTTCCCCTTTCATGCAAGTCATTCTCGGTATCGAGCGTTGTTTTCCATTGCTTTACCATCAGAGTTGGCCAGATCTGCAACGTACGAACGCTGATTCGATTGCTGTCCGGTCGCATGGTGCAATGGTCTCCTTTGCCCATCGAAGCCAGTCTGGCACCGAAATATGGGGTGAGTAAACGGGACCTTTGGGTCGACGTGGCCATGAGGCAACTCTCCCGTGTCACTGGAGTGGATGGAGATGTCACCGTCGAGCACCAGTACGTCATCAGACCGTTTTTGGCCAAATTTGTCCCGAACCTCGTCACGAAAGACAAAGAGAAGCAGAAATAATCGCTAACAGTGCATCTCGCGATGTACAGTTAGCTCATGGATTCAATTGGATGGTTCTCTCTCATAAAACATTTAACTTCTCCTAATTCCCTCCACCATTTAATCTATAAATAAAAACCTTTTCCCGTGCAGAAGTCCTTATTCTCAGAGACAGCAGAGTCAAGAGGAAATCAGCTTTGGCACAACTGCTCTAAACATCGTATGTTTTCACCGACAAACCCGTCTCTGAATTCTCCTCTCTGCAACAAAATGATTTCGCTTTTTATCAATGTATTCTTAGAAAACCCTCCCAATTCGTGTCCATTTGTCAGAAACATTTAATCACAGACATTCTATTGTCTGTTCAGCGAAACCTGAGAGTATCGGATCTCTACCCTTAGGCGACTCACAACAAGTGATGAGGGGAAACGAGTTGCTGTGGCGACGTTAATCTGTTAAGGTTGTGGGGGGACAGGAGATCACCTATAGCAAAGGTGTCAAACTGGGGTCCACGGGCCGGATCCGACCCGTTAGTTCATTTCATCCGGTCCACGAATCCAACTTCACTAGTTGGTTTTGGAAAAGTGTTGAGTTCGCATAAAAATTTTTGGTGTAAGATTTTTTAGTGCGGCCCCCAACCACCCTCAAAGAGTTCCATCCGGCCCACAACTTAATCCAGTTAGACTCCCCTGACATATAGTCTTGATAAATTCAGCAATCGTCACACAGAAATACTTTCATCATTTTCTACACCTCAGGCAGCATGCCTCAACTGAGACAGCTCTGCCCCTGGAAATCTGTCTTTCCCCTTCTCGTTCCATTACTCATCCTTCAAAGTGACATGCCGAGCGATCCCATTGCTTATCAAAATCACTCCCAGGTTGGAGAGAACAGACTATATCATTTTTGAAAAGTGGCATTGTGTCAGAAAATTGATGGAAATGCTTACTTGATAAGTGCATCCTGGGTCAAGAGAGATTCCCAGAACTCGATCACGTCAGAATTAACGAGGTCCCGAGCCAGTCTTGGGTACACATCAATCACATAATGCCTGTCGTCTGCTTCTGTGTAAGGGAACCAGTGGGGCTCATTCTCGAGTGGATTCTGAGTTGGAGAACTGTAAGCACGGAACACACACCATAAAGTATTCAAGTATTTATCAAGCATCAGTTGATCGTTCTTGAAGGAACCAAAGATGATTGAATTCACTTACCCGTTGTAAGTGAAATTCATCCAAAGATCTAGGAAGCGGTTCCTGACCACCGCATCGTTAGATCCATCCTGTATTGGAGGGAAAAGCTGAATGTCGAAAAGAAAGGGTATCTCGTCAAAGTGACAAACTCCTGGAGGGGAAGAAAGCATGAGCGAATGCAAGCAAATCATGCCATCGAAGAACGAAGCTGTCTTCAGTCAATTATGTCAGATTTCTGGGATGTAACATACCATGTGGTTTTAGCATCCCATCAGCCAAATCTTCAGCCAATTGGATGTCCATGAGCCCAATCTTTCCCTCATACTCCAGTTTATATACGTAAGTTGGGGCTCTCCTTGAGTGAAGTTGGGCAGATTTCAGAGTCGAGAGGAAAAACAAACGATCAGACATAACCTGAGAAGGATTTCAGGCCACTGGAAAAGTTCAGCTCAACAGCACTAACGAAAGTGAGTGGCATACCCGTATCAGGTCGCTGATGGAGTCCATGTTAATGGGTAGCTCCTTGAAGTATTTACTGCGAATGGCTTCACATGTGACTCGCACATTCTTCACTTCTGGTCCTTCCAAGTAAAGGAAAAGGGGACAATAAACTTCATTCCACTTCTGATCGATTTCAGTGAACAATTCCTTCTTCCGAAGAGCAGCTGGAAAGCAAATATGAGCGCAACTTAAAAAGTTTGGAAGAGAGAATGTCATAAAAATGTGGAGTTGAAGCAGCGTACGATAGACAAGTAAGAGGCCCTCTTCTCTGTTAACCCCAGTCATCCAAGGAATGGCTGTATAGTCTCCACTTTGCAAAATATCCAGAGGATTGGCAGGCAAGAAGGGGGCTCCAGCCTCTACATCTACTCGTGGTGCAAACGCCAAGGATGAACTACCCAATTCCTATCGAAAAAACAAAGCAGCCATGAAAACAAAGCCGCCATAAATTAGCCATCTTTGCATCATGTTAAAAAAAAAGCAAACAATCAAGGAAACTCGGGAACTTCGTGTCACAAAAAAAAAGAAATTCAGGAAGTTTGTTCGAATTACTGTACTCAAGAAAATTAGCACAAAAATAAGAAAATATTGACTTCCAGTAAGGGTTCAAACCTCCTAAGACTTGTTATATTTAGAAGCTTCTTAATGGGAGCCCAGTAATGTTCCATTGCTATGTGCATTACTAGGCTATAACAGTCACTTCCAAAAAAAAGAGCTATGACAAAAAAAGACCAACAACTTTTAACCAAAGTATCCTAGCTTTCAATGGCACCTTTTTCATGAAACTTTCATAATATATATATATATAAGAATGTTTTCAACTTATTCTCAGGTTTTCATCCAAATTCGTCGGGCCGAAGCAATACCATCAACAGTTATAGAAAAGAAAATAGACATCGAGAATAGACTAGGGCTCCTGCTGGTAGTGGAGTGAAGGAAACACTAACATCAAGACCATGTTAAACTCCACTTCCATTACAATTCATCCTTATAGGTGGTGGTCATTTACAGATGATGTTCATTTCAAATGAATAGCAGATAAACAAATAAGTATCAATATAGAGAGACTTTTCACGAGTTTCATCCAATATTTCCCTTGGTGTATGTCGGCCTGAGTGTGTGGCTCAACAAATTCAGATGAAATTACGAGAATCAGTTGAAAACATACTCATATAGGCATGGTGAAAGTTCGGCAAAAATAGCTCCTTTGTGAGCAGAGAAATTAAGTCATTCATCTTTTTCTTTTGCCATACCCTGTATGCTATTTCGATGCTATTATAATAGCATTGAATTAACTTTAAAAATTTTCAAACATTATACCCAGGAGCCAAAAGAGGACAGAACAAGTATCTCAGCATCAACAGTTCGAAGACAGCTGAGCATGTTTTCACTGGAGTCAGTTGGGCAGCCAGCCATTTGAGCCAAAGTCTCTGCTTCCTCCTTGGATTTCTCATTTATTGTCCATGGAGCAATCGCTGTTCCACTTTGAGATATAGCATACCTAAAGAGCCCTGCACCAGAGAGCATATGAGATCAGCTTTTCTCCCTCCAATGACTCAATATATGTTCCTGATCACAATTCCTGTACCTTGTGCTCGTGGTGAGAGCATCAGCAGATGAACAGACTCAGAACCAGCACTCTCTCCAAAGATGGTAACTTTATCTGGGTTACCTCCAAAAGGTGCAATGTTATCCCTCACAAATTGCAATGCAAGCACTTGATCCAGCATTCCATAGTTGCCTGGAGCCACAGGATCCTCAGTCGATAGGAAACCTGTCTCACACAGAATAGAATGAGACTTATAGATTATGTATTGGTGTTTTTCTGGAACAAGAACAAAGCCTCACCAAGAGCACCAAGCCGATAATTGATGGTAACCAGAACTACGTCACGATCCATGATATATCCCGGAGAGTATATTAGTGGCTCAGAGCCTCCCATAGTATATCCACCACCATGTATCCAAACAAGAACTGGTAGATCGTTGGCACCTGTATTTGGTTCCTTTTTATGGAAAAAAGTAGGAAGAAAGAGAGAAAATGGACTTGGGTGAACCACGAAAGAGAAGAAAGTATATTTAAAAATGTATTATTTTAAATTAAGTCACACATTTTTTCAGCTGATTCAAGTACAGAAGACAGAGGTTTGAAAAAAAATAGTATATTTTGCTGTTGAGCCTGAATGAAAATACTTAATGAAGAAAACTAATTAAGGGTCAGAGTTATCAAGAGCAATAAAAGAAACAACTGAATAGGATATCACCATCCCTACCTTTGGACTGTAGATATTGAGGATGAGGCAATCTTCAACACCCAATATGAGTGGCTCTGTGGCATCTGCCCCTAGGAGAAGGGGCTGGATGCATTTTGCAGGCATTTGGGTTGCATCATAAACTCCCTGCCAAGGTTCAACTGGAACAGGTGGCTGAGATTCCATGCCAGGTTATCTTAATGAAGTGGGCAACTTTACAAGAGCTCAATCCAACTTCCATGATTTGTCTTACCTGGAATCGAAGTTCTTCCAAGGGAGCAATTGCAAAAGGGACTCCGGTGAAAGAATAGTAGTTTCTTCCACCTATTGACGCATTCACACGGCCCAAGAGCTTGCCAAGTGGTGTTTCAGCTTCTATAGTATCTTCTTGTGAGTGGCCAGATGAAAACAGGCCAGCAAAAATAAATGCCAGGTAAAGGCAATAGGATGCCATAATTTTTCTAAAAATAATATAAGGCAAAAACTACATCTCCTGGTAATCTAACAGAAATAGGATACATATTTTTTTTCCTTGAGCAGGTGTGCAGCTCCATAACCACATGCAGAATAAGTGTTCATCAGAAGGGAACCCATTCATAGTAGAGTCACATCCACCATTAACTTAATTCAATCCAATGAAAGTATTTTGTACACCAAGTAAGTAACAGCATGCAAGGGAAGAAAGAATAATGCCTTGAATACAGAATTTCACCTCTAGATATATATATATATATATATATATAGGGTGCCAAGACATGTCACAAATGTGTCCAGAGGATGGTAGGATACAAGGATCAAAGGCAGAGAATGGCTGGGACTCGAACCTGTGACACAAGCGCCTATTGGATTGCGAGCCCAACACTGAAACCACTAGACTACTTCCCCTGCTCAAAATCCTTGTATCCTACCATCTTCTGGATACATTTGTCACATCTCTCAGCACCCTGATTTCTGAATTTACGCTGTGGATCATATACCCATACCCCATTCCCTTGAAAACTATATATATATATTAGGTTGTTGCAAAAGTCCTGTCGGTATTGACAACTTTATTTTCTCAACTTTAGAGCGTTGCAACAAGCGAGGCCTAATCGACCACATATTCGCCATAGTTGCAGATGACCTTCGTCCATCTTCTGGGCAGGTCATGGATGCCTTCTCTGTAGAAGGACTTGGGCTTCGAGGCGAAGAAGTCTGCGAGGCCGGTTTCCATGGCCTGTCGATTGGTGAAGCTCCTCCCAGCCAGGTGATTTTTCAGCGATCGGAATAGATGATAGTCAGAAGGGGCAAGGTCCGGGGAGTACGGTGGGTGACAGATCACTTCCCAGCCGTACCCCTGTAGCGTGCTGCGGTAGCCCAGGAGACGGATCTCGGGACACGACATCGTTATGTCTTGCGGGCACTGGACAGAAACGAGAACCACAACTATAACGAACGGCGAAAGAAACCCGAGAAACGGCACGGGAAACCCCAAAGAACTCCCTCCCAGGGGCAAGGTCCGGGGAGCACGGTGGGTGACAGATCACTTCCCTGCCGTACCCCTGTAGCGTGCTGCGGGCGACGTTCGCGACGTGTGGGCGCGCGTTATCGTGTTGGAAAAACACGTGGCCTGCCCAGTAAGGATCGGAGTCCAGTTTCGCTTTGAGATTTGCCAGCTGAGTAGTGTAAATGCGGGCAGTGACCGTTGGGTTCTCTGGAAGCAGCTCCCAGTACTCAACTCCTCGTTGGCTCCACCAGATGCACAGCAGCAGCTTCTTCGGGTGCAGACTGCCTTTTGGCTGTACTGGAGGCTTGGAACCGGAGCGCAGCCAGTGGTGTTTCCTCTTGGGAGTATCGTAGAGGACCCTCGACTCATCCCCAGTAATGTGGTGATCGAGCCAAGCATGTGTCTGGCGCTTCGTCAAGAGTTCGGTGGCTCAGTCGACCCGCCTGTCCTTGTTCGCCTGTGTAAGGTCGTGGGGCACATAACGGCCGAGCATATTCATTAAGCCGAGCTCGTCCAGGCCACGGGATACGGTGGAATAGTGGCAGGAGAGACTTCTTGCCAATCCGCGTGTGGTCTGCTGGCTGTTGCTCTCCAGCTCTGCTTTCATGGCATCAGAATCCAACTCCGTCGGGCGTCCGGACCGCGGTCTGTCTTCGACGTCGTAGTCTCCAGAAGAGAATTTGGCAATAGCTTCTTCGGGTGCAGACTGCCTTTTGGCTGTACTGGAGGCTTGGAACCGGAGCGCAGCCAGTGGTGTTTCCTCTTGGGAGTATCGTAGAGGACCCACGACTCATCCCCAGTAATGAGGTGATCGAACCAAGCATGTGTCCGGCGCTTCGTCAAGAGTTCGGCGGCACAGTCGACCCGCCTGTCCGCCTGACTAATTTGGCAATTGAAGGCCAGAAGGTGGAGTTACATGTTAATGATGCTTTTTTTTCAGGTGAGTTGGCAGGATGGTATGTCATGAATTCATATGGTGGTCAAGGGATGCTCTATGTAAAGGAACATTATCGAAGAAGAGGGCTTGCAAGACTCCTTATTGGTTGGGTGTCTCATCATATTGTGTCAACATTTGGTCTCATTCCTTATGTCGTTGTTGTTGATGATAATCCACCATCATTGGAGCTTTTCTCCAGGATTGGTTTTCATAAATTTGGATCCTGTCAGTGGATTTTCTGTTCTCCAGTGGAGAACCCTTCTTCATCTATTCTGTAGCAAAATCAATTTCAATGTAGTCCGTATATGGCAATGTGGTGCATTGGAAGATAGGATGCCACAAATAATATTTCTGAACTTCAGTATAAAAGAAAGTAATAAGCAAGACACTGCTTACTCATGCTTATTGCTTACTCGTGCTTATTACTTACTCATGACTGCCTTGGTTCATTAGATGTATACTTGATTTTATTCTTGTAGACATAGAGGCAGTTCATAATGAAATTTGTCAAGGTTGGTCAAATTCTGCCTTTCTTTGCTCATTATGCAGTGCAATATTACATCTGCATGATGCTGATGCACTGCCTGGAGAGCTGAACTCTTTGGGTCATTTCATGCACTCTGCAGATAAAATTTAGCCTTCTCAATGCAAAATTCTTAATAATTTCTTTGTAGTTTGACCACTTTTGATAGATGTCTTAAGGCAGATGCACACTGACTACGAAGTGCTATGACGAAGCTGCACTGTGACTGTCTGCAAAGCATCATCCACACTGGTCACAGCTCCCAAGCGAATTCATATATGGCTGTGTACAATTTGAGAGCTTGTGCTACAACACTTTTGCTTTTTGTAGGTACAGTAAGCAGGTACATCCTGTACACAGATCCCGTCATCAGATGAGAGAATTCGAGACCCTACTAGAAAATATCACTGAAGACAAAGAGTGTTTTTCTCCTGTCTGTGAGAATGTCTCTTGAGCTGTTCAAGACCCTTTTTGATCTGCTGGAAGAGAGGGCAGGACACAAACTTCAGACCATGTATTTCCCTGTGCAAATGGTGGCAGTGTCATTGAGTTGGGTATATGCATACTCCATACATAGATTCTGAATATCTCAAATATGTACAAATCATGCAGCACTCTCCTGAAGGAGGGGATGACTCAGGTTTTTGCACTCAAAGAACAAGAGCTTCTCAACTTAAAAAAATTTTTAAATTAGAATGCAGGAAATGAAACAATGGAAAATCATCAGGAACATAATTGATATTGAGACCTTTCTTGAAGATTTTTAAATTCTAGGTATGTATCATGTTCATGGAGAGCCAATGGTGATGATCAGCATCATCTACCGCCGATGTCATTCCACCAAAAGAGCCACCAAATTAAGTATCCAAGGATTTCATAACTTGCAGGCAATAGCTATGCAGCTTGGACCACTGTGAAGATATAACAGGATAATATCATCCAGTTCCATTGCGAAGTGTACTGTGAAGGTCCCAGGCATCTCCAATGCGACCAATTGCGACAAGCTGTGATGGTCACAGTGGTTGCAATGCAGCTCTTCGCAGTCAGTGTGCATGGCCCCTGAGGCAGAGTTCGTACTCATGCTGTACAGCATGTACAACAGCAGCAAAATCCAATCCAACACAGGCATGTTGCATAGGACATTAAGCAGTTGCAGCATCCAGCATGCTGTACAGCATGTCCAGTTGTTGGACTGCAAGCCTGCAATGCATAAAAAAATATGTACATCAGCTGGATGTCACTTTTTTTTGGCAAAAAGTTTGCCAAATGGATGAGTGGGGTAAGCTGAAATAGATGCTTAAAGAGTTCTGTGTCATCTTCCATGCCCCTCCTTATGCATGAGAGCCTCAACTCAATCTTTCAGGATAATCCCCAATGTTCTGGGCCACATTCAGATCAGGAGAGTTTCCAGGCCATTCTACATTTCCGAAGAAATCCATACCTGAGTCTTTCAGCATTTGCTGCGTGGCCAATGCTTTGAAAAGTAGGGCTTCATCATGCAGAAGCTAAATGTTCAATCTTTTTTGAAGCCCACCAATGGGTAATGAATTCAGCTCCAGCATCACAAGCTTCTCAGAACACAATAGCACAAATGTGATCAATGAATCACACCATCATATGACATCAGAAACAACAAAATGGGATTGAATAGAATCAAAATTGAACAAGGATTCCAAATATGTATTTAAAATGTTTCTAGCTCCTATAGTCTAGGCTGTGGAGGAGGGAGGCCTTCTACATGCAACACCCGGTACAATGCAGTATAGTAGGAGTACGAACTTGGCCCTTCTCGTCAGATTAACATAGGCAAAATCCAAGGTGCCCCTAGGATTCCCTTCCCCTGGCTGGGAAATCCAGACGTTTTGAGAATATCAATAATAATATTATGTCAATGCCGGTGAAAGGGCAGGGAACAAATTGTATCAACCTTCCCCTTGCTTGTGGCTCTTGCCCAGTTGAAGACAGGTGAAAGAGGAGCTATTGATAAGTGCAAGAAATAATATTTTCAGAATGTCCAGTTTTTTTAAGGGACAACACCAACCTTTTGTGTCCCTCCTCCCCAAATTCATTTGTGGAGGGCACCTGCCCCTTTTAGGTGTGTCTATGGACACAATTGCTGTGTAGGTGTCCCCTTTGCTATAAGGGGTTTTCCCAAGGTGAAATGATGTGTTCTCAAGAGAATACATATGGTGATAAGTAGGGAGTAGATTTTCATACTCTATATATCTCTAAAATATATTTTCATTTTGTAAAAAGAAGGTAAAATATGCTCCAAAAATGTTTCAATGGATAGCAGTAATGTTTTATTTCTATTCTGGAAACTTCAGTAATTGCAATTGGAATTGTCAGAATGACACACCATCATTTCAAAACTAATTTGGGCTCAAATTTTGGCAGTTGGATTTCTAAGTACTAAATTAAAGAACTGAATTGCACAATGGTCAGGATCAGCATTGAGGAGTAGACTTGAGCAGTTTCACATAGACTAATTCAACTCCAGAGAATTCATGAGTTTCATGCCAGGATCCTCCAATCTCTAGATGACAGGAGTTTTCAGAAAAATAAAACAGGAGCCTCAAAAAAGTACTAGAGCCCCAAGACATGAGAGACCAGAAAGATATGGTATATTTATTATGGAAAATATGCTCCAAAATGGTGATTTTTAGCATTTCATACTATGACTACCAAAAATTCAAAACATGCCTCATGGAAGAAAAAACACCTTTTGATTCTCATTGATATGAATGCCCTGGGTGCAGCATGAAAATGGTCAAAAAGAAAATAGCATGCTATAGCATGAAAATCCACTCCCTAGTGATGAGGTTTGACTTCCAAGAATGACTTGAATTTCCCCTTCCCTGCCATCCATTCACTTCTTATTCCTAAAAATGACTGAGTTTGTCATTCATAATTGATGCCATATGGATGTAAATAAAAGAGCATTATTTTCTTTGCCTGAAGTAGTGCAGAAAATGGAAATGAAAAAAGGTTACTTTGCTCTATTAATGAGTTGCCTTATCATGTCAATATCATTTTTTCCAAGCAGGCCACAATACAAAAATTCAAATAGCAAAGCATCCATAGCACTCATACCCCTGTAGTGACAGGCTAGCAATATGCAAGCATACATCACTTCAGGTGTTAATGCAACATATGCTTAGTTCTTGGAATTTTCTTGCACCATGTCCCATCATTGGGTATTTTACCCTAAGATACTCTTGAAATGAAGACCAAATCTGGGGAAACTCATTTATTTCTCATCAAAACAAGGAACCAATGTTCATTTGTTTGTACTTCATATGAATGACATTGTGAAATGCATGCATCCATTGAGCAAGTATCACAGTGAGCGAGAGTCATGCTTTTTATATCAGAGTGGAGCATCAACTAATTGAATGCCATCATCACGGTGATTTTGATTGATTGTCTTCTGTTGCTTATAATGTGGAAGAGCATACTGCAACTTCTCCCAGAAACATGGCTCACCATATCGGATGTAAGTGTTCTGACTCACATATAATTGCATTTCCTCTGGCAAATCAGGGGGTAACTCCCCCATCACAATCACAATGAGTCGATTCATTTGTGTCTCAATCTGATGATTGAAAGCAAGTCGAAACTCTGATTGGCACCATGGACTTGCAACATATGCAGAGGAAAGAATGACCAGAGTTCGCTTAGAAGCACTAATGGAATTGATAACATTATCATGGATCTGAGCCCCTGGCAACCAGTTCCTAAAGTGCAGGAGAAGTGAAAAATGTGGTTCTTTATCCTCAAGATGAGGCCGCAGCTCTCCAACAACAAAGGCCTCGTCTTCCTGAGCATAACTGATGAAAGCATCATAAGTGCGATCCTGATCAAGTTCCTCTTCCAACAGGATGCAAGAACAGTAGCCATGAACAAAAAACCAGAGTCTCAGCACTTTCCAGTATCGATAATATACAAATACAGTTCCAGTAGATAGGATTGCAATAGAGACAATCACACTGCTGATGATGAGGACCTGAACAGGAAGGACAGGACATATATCCCCCAACGTCAGCGATATCAGTCTCTCCTCGCCACATGTGATTGCATCCATATCCATCACTATACTGTAATTGCTCAGCAAAAATTGATAAAGGGGTACAACAGAACAATTACACTGCCACAAATTGTTGCCAAGCCGTAACTGCTTCAATCTTGAAAGCAACTGAATGGTGTAATCACTCAAGGACACAAGAGAATTGTGATCCAGCCACAATTCCTCCAGTTGTGATGGAAGAACTACATTATCAAGGTTTGAAATATTGTTGAAAGTGAGGAACAAAGAGGTTATATTCTCAAAGTAAGATCCATTTAGGGATTTGAGAGAATAAAGTTGGTTGTGCCTGAGGTCCAATACCTTGGTATTCTGAGGCAATGAAGGGGGCAAATTCAAGAGAAAGGCCATACTGCAATTGACTTCAATAGTGTCAGAGATTGCAAAATATTGGCAGGAACAAGGAGCAGGACAATCAGATTCAATTGGGCAAGCCAGGGTATTCAAAGAGACATTATTGATGGAAATCCCTTTAAGTTGAGGGGGGTTAGCACAAACTGATCTTCCAACATCAAACTGCAAAAACTTTGGAATACCATTCCATCTTCCATCTTCCCTTTGTAGGTAACCAATGAAATGGAAGGCATTGCAATCACAGACAAGAGAGCTTCCATCCAGCAAAATTTTAAGATTTCTCTTTGTTTCTTTCAATTGGGTTTGCACAATTTTATCATAATCAGACATCAGAATATGTTTTAAAGGGTTATTCCTCAGATCAATTAAGAGATCATCAGATATGAAGTTGAAATCAAGGCTGGACAGACTCTTGATAGTATTGGAACGAAGGTCAAGACGATGTAGGTATGTGAATGTCACACGCCATTCTGTAGGGATTTCAGAAATGTTGTTGTATGCCAGATTAAGTTCCTGAAGTTTATCACAGAAACGGAATGGAGAGAGAGTCCTGATATTTGGGCTTTGGACAGATCCTGAAAAGCTTAGGGAATTATTTGAGAAGTCCAAAGATATAATGTCAATGGAAAAGGTAAAAGTCTTGTCATTTAATTCATGGAGGAGGTTGTTTGCCAAGTTCAATGTTTCCAGGTTCTTCACTGGATGAAAAAGAGATTCTGGGATAGCCTCCAGCTTGTTGGAACTCAAATCTAGCACTTGCAGTAAAGTGTTTGTTTGAAAGAGGTCAGCAGGCAATAACCTTACACGATTCCCCTTCAAATCCAAGTTACGGAGCTTCTTCAAGCCCCTGAATTGGTCCTGAAGCAGTACCTCAATCTGATTATCATTCAGGGTAAGATTCTCCAAGCTGGTAAGCTCTTGAAAAAGATCATGAGGAAGATCCTTGAGAGCGTTGAGATGCAAATACAGTTGCTTGAGAGACATTAACTTATGAAATATCTTTCCAGGTAGCTCTTGTAGTCTTGGGTTGCCAAATAACTTGAGGGCTTCTAATTTAGGTTTGTATGCAAATATATCAACATCCAGTGTAGATATCTGATTGAGGCCTAGACCCAGATAATGTAGTGATGTGAGATTCCAAAATATGTCATGTGGAAATGTGGACAACTGGTTGCTTTGAAGCTCCAACACTTCCAGAGAATTGAGAGTCTGAAACAAGAGAAAAAGTAAACATTTTTCACTGTTAATACAATTCTCACCCCAACTGATAGGCATTAGGTAGGTTAGTGAAAATGGAATCCTTGATTTTTCATTCATCTCCCAGCTGAGATTGTTCAGAACCCACCTTCCTGATGGGAAACTGTAATGAAAACTGGTCCAAGTGACCCAGAATGATCCATATTAAGCTTAATTTAGATTGATCCAATTTATGAAAAATGACAACATACACAATTATATCAACAGTTGGAAGCTGAAGTAACTTTGGAATGACACCATCTCAACTTGGGTCACTCCAAGATAATTAGGTTCAGGTTGGGTCACTTAGACCAAATTCTGTTATTAAGATAAGTTTGTCATTACAGCATCTGATCAATTAGGTTCATGATCATTAATATCAAACCACCTAGGCAGGAAGTAATCCACTCACTAAAATCCTATGATTCCTGACTTTTGTAACACTGAATAGTGAACAACTACTGACAAGTTCTAAACTTTCTGGTGAGCACAGCATGAGAAGTCACTTCATGGACAAAATCAGGGCTAGCAAATTCCATTTCCACACAACAGGGATAGGACAAACAATACTTTTCTTTCACATTGCACATCTTCAGTCAAAGATATTGCCTTCCAGACTAGATGGGATGTAGCTGCTATAGCTGCTCTGTACTGTAGCTGCTCTGCACAACCTCACCTTTTTCTTAGTCTCTAGAGAGAGACCTAGACACATAAGATAGAGGATTTTTTGATCCCTTCACTTCCTTGGGCTGGGGAGGGGGAACCCCTTTTTCGAGAAATCTCCACATCAGGATTCAAGAGGATATGCCATTTTCCAAATTCTATAAGCTCCTAGCAGAATGAGGCTGGGAGGTCAATGAATATTCCCCATACTAACTTGAACCCTTGTGACTTTGACCTGATTCCACACCTGAAGGAACCCCGATGGGGATATCATTTCTAGGTGTCAGATGTCCTTGGCATAGCAGAGAACATAGTGGCACCAAATATCAACTCAACTTCAAGTCCTCCTATATATGTTTAATATATTTTCATATTTAGATAGCCATATCAGATCACATATCCCTTAACATGTGTTGGACTAGTTGCATGCATGGTTGTTTCATTATGCAGTCTTATGAAATTTTCACAAGGGAAACTTACAACTCATGAGGATCATGCTGTCACTTAATTATTCCATTTCAAAGAAGCTAGTAAGGAAAGAGATCAAGGAAAGCTGAGAGTAAGAAAAAGACAAATTAACAGTTTGTGATCAAATTTTATGGCAGAATTCATTTTCCATTTACTTACAAAAATTAAGAAAAGTAAAAAAAATTGCAACACATTAGTTTGCTAACCATACAGAATAACTTCATGCTTTTCAATATATACAAAAACTTCCCTGAAATCAAGTCTTCCACAAGGATTAATGATTCACATGAAAAAAGTTAAAATACTCACTTGGAAGATCCTGGGGGACACTTGGGACAGGTTGTTATTCTCAAGGTTTAGACGCCTAAGTTGAATGTTCTCAAAGAATATCCTTTCAGGAAGATGACTGATATCATTTGAGCCCAATTGAAGCATGGAAATATTAGACAGGGGTGAAAATAAGTCTTCAGAAAATGAATCTTGCACCATTGTCCCTTCCATTGTTAGGCTTCTCAGATCCTTCAAAGCCTGTTCAAGAGAGTTCACAGTAGTCACACAAGAATAGGATAAAAACAACATAGCATCGATGCAAAAAACAGCATCATCATTAGCTAGAACAGACCATAAAAACCTATAAATGAGTACACTAGACAGACTCAAAGAGTTATCACATTTATACAATATATAGTTTTATGAAAATTAATGACTAATATTTTACCAGATATCAGATGTCTGTTGCCAAAATGGTAGAAAAATCATATCTACATCTCCCATAAACTTTTAGCTCCTGCATCTGATTCTCTGGACAAATGAGCCAGGGACTCATCAAACTGGGCCAACATGAAAGCAGGATGGCATAGGCAGATAATGAAGACAGCCCACATGAAAATTTCATATAAGACCATATATGAAATGGCCATATATTTAACCAGTCCAACATATAAGGGGCATATATGACCATATAGTACAATACATATATGAACATATGTGAAACATGTATGGGGTTTGACACAAGTCACATAAAATCATATAAGAATGAAAATATATGACCCCATACATTTTCATATATTGGCTCATACATATGCACCATACACTGTTCATATATGCCATGTCATACCTATGTATGGTGAGATTACCCAAAACATGTCTGTATCCAAAAAGGGTCCATAATCCATCAAATACTGTATGATCATTCATATGCAAGTCACCATACTTAACTTGCAATCAACTCATTTTCAACTGTTCATAGACCACAGTCAATTACTCCAAGAATGCATGTTTCATGGTGTTCAACATATGCACCCTTGTTAATGAAGGTGAAAGTTTCAATTATAGACTTGAACCTTCACAAGTATTTTCATCAGTAATGCTATTTCAAGACAAAACTTGGCTTACTCATGTAGAATTGTCTTCTTCATTTTGACTGACAATTCAGAAGATAGATGGGAACAGAAACTGTATTTCTTTCTAAAATTATCTGATGAAGGAATTGTTCAATGAAGGCAAGGCACAGCACGGCATGGCACGTGCCCCCACATTACAACAACAAAAAAAAAACATTAATACAAAGGAAAAGATACATGATAACATTGTCCCAGAGTTCCCATGCCCCCTCCTCCTCCCACTCTTTTTTAATCCACGATACACTTATGCTACCCAGAGAGGGTAGGGCCCAGTTTGAAATCCTGACTGGAATTTTTCAGGTGGACAGAAGCTGTATATTCTGACCATTTCCAGCTGGCAAAGAGCTAAAAAAATGGTAGATACAGGTTGTTTTACAGCTGGAAATTTACCATTAGAATTTTATAGAGAACCCTCCAGTTGAAATTCAGCTGCTTCTGTAGATGGACCTCCAGCAAGAATAACCAACAAAAACATTCTCATTCTACCAGTGTATTGCAATTAGGAACAATCTGGATCTGACTTTACTTTCCAGCTGCTACCCAGTTGGAATGGGTCTGAATTTCCAACTGAGGTTCAGCTGGAAATTATAGCTGTTTCCAACAAGGACTTTCAGCTGGGGGGTTCAAAATCAAACTTTTGGCAAATTACTTTAAGGGTTACGTACTTAATATTTCATGTAAAATACAATAGGTGCATTAAAAATAAGTTGCAGAGGCATCTGAAGGTCAATTGCCCTCATGTGTAACAACCTCATGCAGTGGTGTATTTTCTAGGGAGGCAGGGGAGTGCAACTGCCCCCCCCCCCTGGCATCCCTGGGACAGGGCTTGGTGCCTCCACTCTGCTGCCCTGTCCCCCCTGACTCTTCAACCAAAATACATCACTGACCCCATGCTATGTTTTACTTATAACCATAAGACTTGTCTATGCATATTCACCACATATCAGGCATGATGCCATTTGCCCATCATACATAATATTGCAATGCAGGTAAAATATATTATGCACCATACAATTGTTAATATATGAATACATATATGGTGGTGCATGGCAAATATATGATCATATATGATCATACATGACCATACAGAATCATACACCCTGTCATACATGGAATTTTCATGTGGGAGTCTTCTTCCCTATCTTATCCCTGTATATGTTTATCCTTCTCTCTCATCTATTATTATCCACTTTTACATTGCCTTTTACTCTGGTAGTCCCCTTCTCAATAGATGGGCCATACCACAAAGCAAGAAGCAGAGACAGCTAATTATTCTATGAATGGCATTTTAATCAATTCATAACTCTCTCTTAAGGCCTAAATTTAGAAAAGAAAAGAACATTTTAAAAAGAGAGAGAGAGAGAGAGACATGAACATTGTGGATACTGTTGAAGACCCTGTCTAGCTGATTTGTAAGCTTCAAGTTTTGGAATTGCATGGGTACTAGCACTGAATGAACATTTATCACCCAGCATAGATAAGAGAAACTTGGGGCTCTATTTATAACCAACTATTTGTGATTGTCTCTTAATCAGGTAAAATATTTAGAAAATTAACCATGCAATTGATTTTAAATGTCATTAAATTGACAGCCTAAAAAAAACTTCAGTCACAGATCATTTTGGTGATAAGAGGAGCCTGACCCTAAAAGCCATGTCAGCAATAGCAGACTCAATGGCCAATTTCAAGGTCAATTGTCACTTTCAATTACTTCTTGCACCATATGAATTTTTTTCTGGGAAATGTTATGAAACTTTAAGTAAAGCATCAGTTAGCTCCCAGATGATCAGATGCAGTGTTGGGTAGTCCCAAAGTTACGGACAAAACACCAGACTCAAAAATAAAATGAGTATGATGGTACACCTTAACCCTTTGACTGCCATTGACCCAATTGAGCCAATGTGGCATGTCCTGCTAAGACTGCCAATTATAGTTAAGTATAGTTATAGGGGTCCGGGAGGACAATAGAGTTATGATGATTGAGCTATCAGTTATTTGGGTCCAAGTATGGTTTTCGACCATGATCGAAAAGTATACTTAGACCAGGTAAATGGGCCACTTCATCTAATCCACCGATGTGGGAATTTTTTTCATTCAGGAACTTGTGCACAAGTTTGCTAAAATGTGGAGGTGCACCATCTTCTTGGAAAATCAGTTTTAATTGGCACCTGCTCTTACCCCTTGGACTTTTTCTTGTGCTATGTCAAGGACATTGTTTACTTAAGAAAAGTCAACAATCACCAAGATCTGAAGAACAGAATCTTACATCCAGACAGTTATGCTTGACACTCTGCATAAGGTGTGGCAATAGCTAAAACATAATTTGGACATATGTAGAGTCCCAAATGGTGTCCATGTGGAATTGCAATAACAGGTTTTAAAAATGTTTGAGTTACCCTTTTTTTTTTAATGTTTCCAAACCTTTTGGAACACCCTGTATTTATTTGTTCATACCAGCATGTTTCATTTCTGATCACCAGCTTCAGCAAGGTCAAATTAGTCTAAACCCAATTCACTCTGTCTTACAGCACTTCACGCAAGCTCCACAGCTGCCAAAATAGCAAAATCAACTTTTGGGAGACCCAGTATATGGATTTCATATATATCAACTATGAGTTGAGGCCTACAGAGATAAGATACCAGCCTAAATGAAAAACTTGTTATAAAACACACTTCCCTCCAATTAATCACAGAACTAGCTACAGTAAGGAGCCTCATGCATGACAGAGATGCAAAAATCTTATTAAGTCCCACCATTCGTTGCATTTATAGGCATGTGTGTCAGATCTAGAAGTTTTTTTTTGCTAAGAAATCTATTGCACCCTATGTTCAATAACTTCCAATATGGAACACCAGTAATAATGTAGTAAATATCAGTCTGAGGTTTCTGGAGTGAGATATGTTGAGGAACAGCATGAATAAGAAATGTGCAAACACAACTAATGAACAAATGGCTGAACACCGAACATACAGTATCTTCACATGGAAATCTGCAAGAAATGAAAAGCAAAAAAATATGCCTAGGCTCATTTAAATATAGGCCCTGAATTTACTTCAAATTTTACTGAAGTAAGAAGTGAAGTTTTACTATACTGCCCCAGTATAAAAATCTAAAAGCCAAGACCTTAAATTATATGTTGAAGGGATGCTTAGAATGAGTATGCAATAGGAGAGAAGTTTTCTTCCCCAACTAATGAGTAGACTCATTTGCATATGCCTGTCCACAAACTACAGAAAAGGAGGAAGGAGGAAACCCTATCCCTGGAGAACATACACAATTTTCTGTGTAAGCACTGACTGACCTCAAACATAGATGGCTTCAGCCCAATAATGCCTTGCCCCTGGAGAAGCAGAGCTCTAAGAGATGTCAGTCCAGTAAAGTGTTCCTGTGCCAGAGTCACCTGCATATCAGTCATGAACTCCAGGACAAGAACTTTCACATCATCTACTCCAAGAACTCCAAAGAGACCAGAATAGCTTGGCAAGTTGCTTGGGATTGGACAAAACCGGAGTTCTGCAGTCTTCACCTATCAAATATATAAATTTGAATTCATTGTTGATGTAATAAAGGTCTTCAACTTAGTTTCCAAGCACATAACATTCCATTTAATACACAGGGTTTAACAAAAATAAGTTCACAATTTTGAAGCTCTTCATTTTCTCAACCTTTTCATGGCTGAATTAAGAAAACGAATAACTAGGACATTTTTTCACTGCTTTTTCTATTGAACAGGCCATGCTGAAGACAGAGCTCGCAGAAAATGTCAAATATTCACTCATATATTCAAAAAAGGAATTTTTAAATTAAAAGAATCACCAACCAAAAATATTGAATAAAAGGCAATTGTTTGCACATGGGAAGCCCCTAAAACTTGGCCTTTGTCCTAAATTTATCCATTCATTCTTGCAGCATGCAGGTATATTTTTCCCTTTTCCAAAAAAATCAGAAAATAAATATTACTTTTTCATTCAAAATTCCATTTCACAAAAATCAAAAATATCAGGTCACAACTTTTCTTTTTGATCCAGCTTGCCTGAACTACAACCTATTTGAAAGAATGAAGCATTACCAAAGAGCTCTTTTCGAGAGCTAATAAGTGATACCAAATAAAACAGGTCTTGTTCAATGGTAGCCGCAAGAACAGTCTCAAAAGATATGATCCTTATAATGATCATACACCATGAAAGGGTTAATTTATAGTACGCTGAATGGCAACTTTCATAAAATATTAGTATCTATACAGTAGTATAGTGGTATATATAGCCTTAAAAAAAATTTGTTCACAATTATTTCAGATGTCTACAAGATGTACAATTGAAGAACAAGTTTATATTCTAAAGAGATGTTCTATGGGACAATGTCTGTCACACAGAAGCCATGAAATTGGAGAAAGCTCTTCAGTTTGGAATCACCATCCAAACACAATTTTGGATCAAAAAATCAATTTAGAGGCTATGATGTCAAGAACAGACAAAAGAAGTGGGCATCAAAAGACTTTTGCATATTCAGGGCATGGAAAGGTTTCAAAACCTTTATATAACCCCACTGAAAATGAGTGAATAAAATACTGTAATGGAGTGGGGCATACCGGGCCAAGATGGAGGCCATGAAGCAGGTTATAGTTCATCGGAGACATCTTCTGAGGACATTGAATGCTCAAAAGGCTACCCGGAGAGAAATGGAGTATGATGGGTGACAGGGATGCACGTGGACAGTAGAACACTTGACTTCCATCACCTCCTGCCCCACAATCACAGTTGGATGGACAGGATCCCTCAACCACCATTGCGATGAAGAAGAGAAACCATGGTATCGAACCACTCATCTTCAGCATTGGTTGTGCCTAAGTAGCAAATCACAAAGAGGCAATCAAAACCATTTCAATAACTCTAAAACCTGACCAATAGTTTGTCTTAATTTTATGTTCTGAAAGGAGTAGCTAAGCAAATGCCTTCATATTAAATCAGCAAATATATAAGTAGCAGGGCCTCATGTATCCAAAGCTCATTACTTCCGGAATAAAAAAATATATGGCAAAAAAACAGACCAAATGTTTACCAAAAACAATTTATGCTCCAACTATTGCTATTTTCATTAAACTTGCACCCTTCATAGGCTGGTACATTTGCATGAAACATTATATTTAATTAAAACTTACCATGCCAAAGCAAAGCAATACACAATTGTTCAAAATAAGTTGGATATTGAAAATGGACAGGGGCCCCAGCTGGAGCTGAAGGGAAGAAAAGAGCCTGTGCACCATGGGTCCATATGTAGAATCTTTTATTTATTTATTTTATACACAGCAAGGAATGAGATGCCTACTTGGCACAGGCATCACACTCCTTCAGGCAAGGATGCCCCTCTCCAGTCTAGTAGGAGGCCTTAGGGGCAGCTCACAGGTCACCTAAGGCCACAACTGGTGTGAGTGATTTTTAAGGTGGACTGCACCTCTATCTCCCGGACACAGCAAACAGAGTGGCTTGTGTGTTAGCCCATTCTAAGCAGACACTTCCAACGAAAGCAGGGGAGTAACCTGTTAGTGGAGGAACAGCCTGCCACCACTGGATTCAAATCCCTTGCCTTACAGGTTTCACTCAGAAACTGGAAACATGCAACCACCAAACCCAGTTATGTGCTGAATCTTGATTCTTTGTAGCAGCTGAAGTCCCTTGTCTTCTTTCTCTATTTTAAATTTCTTTAAATAATCATTATCACATTGTTTTAAAATGAACTTTTCTTACACTTCAAAATGCACATCAGTTTGTATATTGTACAAGTTTGTTATGTGAAGTGTTATGAAGGTCAAGTCAGGGGTCAAAAACCCTATTATTAGGCAGAGGAAAGGGACCATCCAAATCATTCCACCATATGGAGAAGTTTTTGGTAAGTGGGATACATGGTCTGATCAAAAAGTTCCAAGACTGAATTTTTAATGTTGCAGTGGTGATTGTTTCTGGCTACTGATAGTTATCTCCTTTTAAGTAGTCCTCTTCAGCATCTAAACAATTTTTCCAGTGTTTCTTTAGCTGCCAGAAGCATAGCAGATATTAGTCTACTTGGAATTGCCAACAGCGCTTGTGTCACATTTGGAGCTCTTTAGTTAATGGAACAAGAAGAAATCACTGGGAACCAAGTCCGGTGAGAAGGATGGATGATGAAGCATGAGGTTTACAGGGTAAGTCAGAAATTGCTGCACAGAGAAGACATGCTGGGCCTTGTCTTGCTGCAGGAATCCATGACCTTGCCAGCCACTTTCCTCTTTTATGCATATGGCAATGCTCAGACAAGAGGGCATAGTGAGGTAATACCAGAAGGGCAAATAGTGATTCATACTTACTACCTCACTGTGAGAGTGAGGAAAAAAGGAGAAAGTCTTTGCCTCCCACTTTTCTCACTTTTCAGAAAGAGAAAAGTGGGAGGCAAGATGATGGATTCTGCAGCATGACAATGCCCAGGCCCAGCACATCTTTGCTGTGCAGCTATTTCTGACCTACCCCATAAACCCCTTGCTTCATCATTCACCCCACTCACCAAACCTGGCTCCCAGAGATTTCTTCTTGTTCCATAAACTAGAGTGTGCTGAAAGGAAGGAGATTTCAGGGCATTCAAAGCAGAATTTAAAATGCAACTTAAGTGCTGTTGGCAATTCTAAAAGACTAGTATCAGCCATGCTTCCAGTGCATGAAGAAACATTGGAAAAATTGTGCAGATGTTGAAGAAGGCTACTTCAAAGAAGATAACCATCAGTAGCCAGAAAGTGTCACTACAGTGCCATAAAAAAAAATCAGTCTTGGAACAAAGTGGGGTGGAACACCATCTTGCACAAAGACTGCTCAACCATTTTATTAACTCAAATGAAAACTGCTTCAGGTTTTGTGACAATGGCTTTTATGCCCTTACCCAAGTGGTGTCCCCATAATAAGCTTTGTCTTCTCCATGGTCAAATTGGTCTGCACAACAATTTTCACAACATTGTGGCCATCAGTATGTTTGTGAGGTTGTCTGAATAGTGACAGAGACTTTTGAAATGCCCTGTACATATCAAACTTGTAAACTTATAGATATGTAACATTTTCCAATCCAATTTCATGATTAGATACTAGAGTTTCACATGGGACAATGCCTCACCAACAAGAACATAAGAAATGTCAGCTACAAATGAAATCCATGTACCAGAATGCCAAGTGTCTGGGTACATACTTCAAGGTGTAACATCCCAGGTACTGACTTTTATGTTAATCTAGACATAAGATTATAATCAGACTGATATTTATGTCCAAGGTAAAAGGTGAGTCTGACCTACCATATGAAGAGTTCCACATCTGATCCAGTGATGTATCCACGTAATGAAGAAGCCACGACTCTGCTGATACCTCAGATCTAAGCCTAAATTAGGCTAAAAATATGCAACTCCCATAGCATTCATCCATGAGGAAGCCTATATTGAACACTCAGCCATAAGTGCAATCCAGCACTGGAAACGGGAGAAAGATGAAAACTGGATGAAAAATTTATGAGAACTGGATGCCTTAGGATTTAGAATAATATAGGGAAACAAAGGATATGTTGTATGCCACTTTTGAAAATGCATATCTTCTTTCATATCTAATATATGCAAATGAAACTTTTACTTAGTTTTTTCAAATATAAGTTTAACAAAGAACATTGATTAAACAAAATTATCCTCACAGGAAAGAAATTCTAAAAGTGAAAAACAAAAAAAATCTACATGGACACTATTATGATCAATGACCATTAATAGCAACTCTCATATGGTTTGTTGAAATCAAGCATATATCAGTGTTCAGTGTCAGTTAGTTCAATGACAGACATGAATCTGTTGATCTGCCACTTCATGAATTATCTTCAACAAATTCACATCCATCACAGAAGCTTCCTATCCCATGATAGATACTTGATTTTGCAGTTTCCATACACTCTGAAAAGTCTCTCCATGATGCAAATCAGTTTCTCATTTCCTGATATGTGCAACTTTATGAGTACACATTGCTCCTCCTCTTTCAATGCCTTGGCTTCAGGTTGCAAGTAATAGCAACCACAGGTATGGATCAATCAGTATCTAATGGAACATTAAGGAATTCATGTTATAGATCAGATTTTGGGTTGCAATAAGAAAGTACAAATGCAATAACATATCAGTACAGACTTCCCAGAAATTAAAAGAAGACCCACAAAGCAAAAGCATGATAAATTTATTCAAATGTTAGATATCCTTTCTATCTCATCCAGGAATGAGAAACACTACAGTTAACATAACAACAAAATATTATAAATATCAATGGTTTGTTATAAATTCTGAAAAACATGGGTATGTTTTCCTGCTTTGGTGAAAATTTTTCTATACCCATGTTGATGTACATAAAATGTAAAATTAAAAATACTCAATCATACAACCCAAAAATATCAACAATTACATTTGTATACATTGAAGAACAAAAACATGAATTTTAAAAAGTGCCTAGTGACTTTTGGGACACCCTATACGTAGTTTCATGAATTGGACTACACAACTGAAGTTGCACTTTCCATATTGATAATTTAACATCCTCTGAATGGTATGAGCTGGGGGGGAAACTTCCCGTTATAAAGAAGTTAGAATTTGGAAGGGATAAGGCACAGAAATCAACATTCTTACTTGCCCATCCACTAAAAATGAGAATTTGATTTTCATAGAGGGGCAAAGTCCTCATTATATTGCTGACTCACATGTACAAAAGGCCTAAAGACAATGAACCATGACAAAAAAGGAAGCTTACTACCTTTCTGAGAAAGTGAGAATGAATTTCACTTGGACCTTCCTGTAGAAATTTCTTTATTTTCAATACACGAGTATGGCCAGGGTCAAAAATGAAACACTTCCAGGAAGCATGTATATGAAAAAGGAAGGCAGGGGTTATAAAACTATTAGATCTATAAGCATCCATCAAGTACTTCCTCTGAAAACCCACATGCATAGCATAATCTATCATTTTGCACACTCATGAACTTGGCATTTCCTCCCCTTCAAAATCAATCCTGTCGACTTTTCCCATTCAAAAAGAATCAGAACAGACATATAAGGATATTGACTTTATGGGTTCCATTTCAATGGGAGAAAATGGTCTTGTGAATGTCTCACACCATTGGATGATGCTGAACATCTTGTAAGAGTTGTTCACCACCAAATGTGAAAGCAGAAGTAAGCAAAATGATGCTTTCATTAGCTTTCCATCAAACCACTCATCAGCATGATTACTAATAAGAGAGATGTGACAGCATGAACCAATAAGGGTGATTATAGTTTCAATCTATTTTTATATATATCACTAATATTTGTTTCTATTACTGGTTCACCCAATGCAGCAACTCTTTAGGAGTGGAAAAGTGGAAGGATACCAGAAAATAACACTATACTGACCCTGCAAGAGAGGATAGAAGTAGACAAACTTCATCTGCATGGAATGAAGTATGATGAGGCACAAAATGCCTTTCAATGGAAGTTCCATGAGCCTGGCCCAACAGATGCCAACATCCATCTACTTGTCAACAACTTCAGATGGATCAAGACCAATGCAGATCAAAAACACTTCAGACATCCAAGTGTAAGCCAGGACACAATTGACAGGGTCAACCTGACCCTGACTGATGGAAATGAGTCCAACAAAGTCCATGCAAAGAGCATTGTCAGAACTGCAAATTCCTCTATCAACTGTTTTTGATCTGCAAGGGTCCCAGTAGTCCCAGAAAGTCTACTTGTTCACAAGTAGATGGATGTTAGCATCTGTTGAACCAGGTTCATAGAACTTCCATTGAAAGGCATTTTACACCTCATCATACTTCATTCCGTGCAGGTGAAGTTTGACTACTTCTATTCTCTCTTGCAGGGTCAGCATGGTGTTTTTTATAGTATTCTAAATTTTCCACTTTTAACCAATAGCTGCATCAGATGCACCTGTTACAAATATTAGCCCTAAATATCAAAATAGATCAAGATTTTATAATTGCCCTGTACATTAGTTTCCAAATAGATGCATCAGTTACATATCCCTAGGCTTGATGCCTTCATCAGTCAAGTGTTCCCGAAAAGTGAATTTACATCTTCCACTTTCTTGGGATCATAAAAATTTGTCAGACCACTCCATTGTACTGTTCTCAAATAACTTTTTTACCTGTCAACTCCTTCATTTTCCACCGTTTCTATTGGCCCAACTAATGCCAGCAGAATCAGTTTCCTCTGGTCTTATATAACATGAAGAGGTATTTGGTAGATGTCCTTAATGCCAAAACAACAGCAGCACCAGTGCTCTTTTGGGTGTGTAAAATCATAAAAACTAATTTTTAAAAACTAGAGGAAAAACTGGACTAAAACAGAAAGCCTATAAAAGGTTATGTAGGAATGGAAGCAATTTCTTTCTCATTCTCTCAATGGCAAAACCTGCATCCTTGATTGCATCTGAATTTAGGCCCCCTTACAGCCCATGAAGATAGTCTCATTGTACCACTAAGTACCATGGGTCATCAGTCAGCCAAGTTTTATTGATCAGAACGTCAGAAACAAATGAAGCTGGGGGACCTCAACTCCTGATATGATAGAATCTCTGCACCTAGGGGTATCCCTATGCACAAAGGCATGGGTAGGCCTGAAGTAGAATGAAATTAGCATAACAGTTAGATCACAAGATTGAGAATAGGCATCACGTTAGTGTTTTTCACTTCAGTCAAGCAATTTTTCACTTGACTTAGGCCCTTATGGGAAGGATGTTACTCACCCTTGGGAGTCAAGCAAAAACGCTTGCTCAAGTCAAAAACAGTACTTAAGCCTATTACAGTGTTTTTCACTTGACTCAGACACAAGTGCATTGGACGTTCCTCATGCATGAGTGTCGAAGTCTTGTGAAAAAGTGTCGAACTGAAGTGAAAAACACTGCAGTTACCTCGACGCACAGGTCCGAGTTTGGGCCACAGCTCAAGCTGCTGCAGCATTTTCCACAATCGTAGTAAAGGAAGGGAACTCGGACAAAAATATATGGGCAGGCCTATGCTTACACCTGTAACGTAAGGGCGTATATCTTCCGTCTCGATTCAGTCACTTGGCTGAGGGAAGGGGTCTGGGGAAGTCCAGGGAAGCGAGCAGGACGCCACGGGCATGCGCAATCCTGCATATGACGGTGCACGTCCTTGGCGAATTGTGCAATGAACTCGCCTACGGCTTCTGAGCCAAGAGCACGTGCATCAGTTCACGTGCGTCTTCTATAGAGTGGTATTCTATTCCTACGAAATGTAACGCCAAATCGGAGTTGGGGGCAAAGGGGCAGTGGCGTACTTTGCCTGTGGAGTCGGGCGGGGGGGGGGGGGGGGGGGGGGGGGGGGGGGGGGGGGGGGGNNNNGAGGGGGGGGGGGGGGGGGGGGGGGGGGGGGGGGGGGGGGGCAGGGCAGCAGAGCGGGGGCGCTATACCCACCCGAGAGATAACAGGGGAGAAAAGTATTATCTCAAACGGGGCGCAAGGCTTTATCACGGGGCGCCTGGGGGCGGCCGCGCCCCTGCCCCCCACCCCCATAAAATACGCCACTGGATAAGGGATTTGTAGCAAGCTTCGAAAATAATCGGTGAGAAGTCCTACTATATACACAGGGTGGTCCATAGTAAACCTATTTTTTAAATATTCTAGAGGCTGCATCATTGCGTCCAGTAAAGCAAACTATGCCAATGTATAAAAATTTGGAACCGTCGAGATCGATTGAGCATATTTTTTCCTGAAGAATCTCTCATCCGAATGGAGATAAGTGCATTTTTTCTGATCCTCATACTATTATAAGAACTATATTAACTAGGTATTATAAGAATTATAGACCAAGTATTGCCATAGTTTGCTTCCGTGGACGCAAAGATAAGAGGGCCACTTGAAAAGTTATCTACCTGAGTATGAAAGAGGAGAGGTAAAAACTATTTCTTAGCAGCGTTAGATACATTGGCCTAAAAGTATTACTTGGAGGGATACTTCTTGTGGTGAAATCCCTTCTTTTGTAAGGAACTTCATAACAGCTCGATACTCCAGCTTCGTCTTGTCCATTTCAACAATTTTCAATGTGCTCTCAACTACATAGCAGAAACGCCACTGACCTATTGCTCTCTCCAAGTAATTCTTATAGGCCAATGTATCTAAAGCTGTTAATAAATAGTTTTTACCTCTCCTCTTTCATACTTAGGTAGATAACTTTTCAAGTGGCCCTCGTACTGACTCTACGGAGAGGAAAAAAAAACCTGTTTATTATGGACCACCCTGAACGGCCCTGTCGACAAACCTTTCTCCAGTACAATGATGGCGTGTAGTTGGATCATGCGACAGGAATAAGTCTAATTTATTCTGACCAATTTTAATCAAAAAGAAAAGGTTATTGGACAGGACTTCATGGTTCTGTGCAGCAGTCTTGTCCTTTTTAGGCTCATTTCTCCTATAATCAGTCCAGGGAGTAATGTTTACAATACAGTTTTTTTTCTATAGAATCTGTCTTAGTCCATTAAAAAAAAAAGGCTTAAAGGGGGGAATTTCGCACGAGACTGTATATGCGGGGTCGTGCCACCCCTCCCCCTCTACAGCATGAACTACAGCATGTTACTTATTTGTTGAAAATTTGGTTTTACAATGCACCATTGCCCCGTGCATCATTGTACCTTATTCAGCTCTATATATAGGTTGAGCCAGAATTAATTACTCACTTTAAAACTCTATAACTTCGTAACGATTTCGTGTACTTTCATCAAACTACGTGGGTTAAGCTTCGCCCACGCCAAAAAGTTATCTTGCATAGACGATGAAAAAAATTTGCAACAGAGAGATTTTTAAACGAGAACTTTTGAAGAAATCTCACAGAGCATTGAAAATCTTGCATATAAAACTTTCAAAGACGTCCTCCTCACCACGAAAGTTTTACTTGAAAGAAAAATTACCTAGAAAACCTGATGTGGACGAGGTCTTATGCAGCCAACTTGCATACAAAGTAGACCAAAAAGCATCAAAATGAATGCGTCCACACTAGTGCAGCACGTCGTCCTCCTGTGCATTCCTTCCCATGATCCACCTGCTTTCAGTTGCTTACTAGCATGAGTTCGTATCAAATTCTTTCTTCTATCCATGTACATCAATGTACGGAAGCATCGTTTGAAGATTGAAAGCCCCAGCACCTTCCATTTAGCAAGAAATCGAAGCGGTAGCCTTTAGGATTAGGATGACGAACAGCAAGTATCTTATTTATGAGGTAGGACAGCTTTCGGAAAAAGGGTTACATTCAAAGACAAGCAAGAAGACCAATTTGAGAAGAACCAACGCTGTTCGTATGCTATAAATTCCCTATGATTTCATTAATTGAAAATGGGTACCATCGTATAACAGTGGCGCAACCAGCCCTAAAGTTTGGGGGGGTTCGAAGTTGTCATGTCTTTTAAATGTCTCCGACTGCAAGGTGTTATCAAATCATCAGGAGAGATATACTCAACAAAAACGCGAAACGGCGCGAACACGCAAACAAAGAAAATTTCTTATGAAATGGTAGAAACGGAATTTGAACTCTTAATGATGAAAGCACATTCGATATCTGAAGAAAGCTTAAAATAAACTAAATTAACTTAGGGATTCAGCCCAAATATCACTGCGGAAATGTGCAACTGGAAATTCATTAACCTGTACGATTCACTCCTTTTATTTGAATCGTCGTCCTTCCGATTTCAGAAAAAAATTCAGTAGCGTCACATGTGCAGGATGTTTCCTTGACAGGTTCACTTTACTAAAGTGAGTTGCTACATGTAACTGGCGTGACCTTCACCTTTCACCTCCTATCTTTGTGCCTCTCCAGCCTTGCTCTCGGGTCGTTTTCTCATGATATCTTTCCCCCAACCTCGGGGGAGAGAGAGATGGAGAAGTAAAGAGATACCATCATGGGCAGGGGTTTGGGGGGGGGTTCAGACCCCCTGACCCCTCCCCCCCTTGGTTGCGCCCCTGTCGTATCAAGATACATAGCTGTCGTATAACCATTGCTCCGAGCGAAACTGGCCATCGTGAGGCTGATCGACCATGTTGCCTTTGTCGAGAGCGCTTCTATATTTTCTAGGACCTCTTTCTGGCCAACCACATAGGAGATAGATGTCCTCTTTAGGGAGGTGGGCGCCTGTCACTGACCAGGGACAGGCTAAGAGGTTTCTTTTATCTGTCATCTTACAGAATACTGGACGCAACACTTGCCTTGGGCGTCTTCCCCTCTGCGTCTCTCGCGTTCTTAAGAACTTCGTCTCAATATTAAGCAGATTCACGTGGTCCACCTATCACACGTTCCTGGCCTGAGTATGGCTCCTGGTTTGGAAGATGTGTCTGTCCCTGCTCGGATCTTGATCTGACCCAGGCAAAAATGTTATATAGACTATAGACAAATGCAATAGGATCATATAGAATTCTATTATTTCACTCTATTGAATTGTATTAAACCACTGTTTGAAAATTTTATCGAGATTCTCTACAAATCCTATCAAAAAACCGTACAAATTTCAATAGAATTCTACGAAGACGCTGTGAAGAAATTCTACAGAATTTCTAAAGAGCTGTACAGTATGAATTTATTTTGTGTCACTGTTTATAAATTTTACAAATTGATATTGAATTGCATGAACTTCTGTGGAGTCAGTGTGTAAAAAATACGTGGGTCATCCCAAAAGTTCGAGAACATTTTGTTCTACATCAAGTTGAAACACCAAATGCAGCAATTATTCCAAGTGAACTTTCTCAATATACTTCCCGCGCAGCTGCACACGCTTCTGCTACCGTTCTATCAGCTTCTCGAGTCTTTCATCAAACCAGTTTGCTGGGACCTTGAACTTGGGCATTTGAACCCGCTGGTTCATAGCGGGAGCATGCTCCAAGCGTGCGCCAAGGTCAGGTCGCCCTTGGCGAATCATCCACTGGAATCCATTCTGCTTCAAAGCAATGCATCCACTTTTATTTATGGCACTTTTCCCGAAAGGTCCATGTAAACTTCTTGCAGCTCACGACCTGAGCCTTTTTCAGTTTCCAAAGAAAACAAATCCCACCTCGCTGAATCTGATCATCTTCTTACATAGTGGTAAAATGTAGGTCTACTTAAAAATGCGATATCTTTGCAACGGGAAGGAGCAGTTACACGATCATTTCTACGTTAGCACCATGAGACATCAATATGAACACTATGATGAGACCATTGCTGCCGGATCACATGCAAAGAAAATATTCACATTTGTTCTCGAACTTTTGGGATGACCCACATACATATACGAGGGATTTCTCAAAAGTTCTGCCAGTAGCCCACAAGTCGTCATCGGAGGCGGCCACAAAGTGCTGGACTAGTTCGGGAATTTCGGGTTTTATTATAAAAAAAGGTTTTTTCACCTGGTTGGATCCATCGCATGAAAAAATGCATTGAAATCGGTGGGGAGTATGTGGAAAAGGTGTGAAATAGTTGCCTGTGGCAATAAAGATCAGAATTTAATCATGGAACACAAGATTTTTTATTTCTTTGGGGCTACTGGCAGAACTTTTGAGAAATCCCTCGTATATATTGAAATTCCATCAAATTTTTCGCTGGAAATAAGTAGATCCCAATGATGTTCCTAAAGGAAAATATTAAGAAATAAATGTAGCATTTTTTGCCCGACCGTACAAGTATCATCTAGAATTTTATAGAATGTGAAGTACCTTTTAGAAGGGTCATATCCAAGGAATTTATGATGAATTTGTGGATGCATTGGCATGTTCTGGTGGAGGGATATGTCTTAGATCGTATTGATAGTTGTGAACTGCTGGAAATCCTCATGGGGATCATTCATCGGAGAATCATTCCATCTCGAGTGGTGCAATTTTAAAAGAGTTCGGTTGCTGCATCGACTGGGATTTGGCTGTAAAAAAAAAATATATATATATATATATATATAAATCCTTCCACGGCACCTGCCGGTATTGGAGATATGAGGGTGGATGAACCACATCCCAGACCTCATACTCGCCTAATTCTGAAGGACACGGCGAAGGATGCTGGCCGTGCCCAAGATTGCTGTACGCTGGAGGATATCGAGTGAAATTTCACACTCCAGCTTCCTGACATGTCCTTTGAGGTCTTTCAGGACGACGCCAGTTGTGCCTATGATGATCGGAACTATGGTGGTCTTCATTC
>CAJPEV010002380.1:33709-45593 GCA_905338385.1 Darwinula stevensoni | reverse complement strand
TTTCCCTTTTTTTTTTTTTTTTTTTTTTTTTTTTTTTTTCCCCGTATTTCGGCCGTATTCCCTTCCTTGGTTGACATTCGGGGGCTAAATCGGTCCATCAACGACTTCCCGTTTGGAGACTGTAACTGTTGATCCTCTCTAATCCTGGATTGAAGGATATCGTTGCGTTCTTCGTCTTCGACTTCAGGAAACTTGACTCGGAACAATCACTGAACATGCCATGCCAAGCTGATCGCTGATAGAAACTCTCACTGGAACGAAGAAAAAAAAGATGGAAAAACCAGGAAAATGAAATCGTCACAGGATAATCCTCTCGGCCATCGGAGATGAGACAGTCGACGAGATGTCAATCAAGATCGAAAACGTCAGGAAAAGTCAGGTGGTTTAGGGAGCAGATCATAAAGCGGTGAGTCCTCGAAGGGTATGAGAATATCGAGCTCGAGTAGAACGAAAAATAGAATCTACTCGTTCTTGAGGGCCGCGTCTTCACGAAGAACAAAATGAGGAAGGACGGACGGAGAACGAATTCGGGGTGTTATACAGAAAAAAAGGAAACTGGAATTGTGAAACTACTGCGGAAGGAGGGCAAGTTAGTGCAAAAACAAGCGTCGGAATTTTAGCAAAAAGCCAGAAATGGGAGGAGAAGGGAATTTGTTTATGCGCAAGCCATAGGATTAGCGGCTTCGAAGCATGGGGGAATCGATCACTCATGCTTGAGATTCATGCCATCAATTTGCCCTTTAGATATTTCCGTACCGCAGCAGCTGGCGTCCCGTACTTGATTCGATATGACGCCGAGTGGGCCTTTACCAACGGTGACGTTATATCGAGGGTGGACTCTCATTTTTCGTCTGCAGAAGAGGCCAACGTCGATAACGCAATATCTCCACAGGATTTTACCCGAGCACGTCGCAGAATAAGCCGACCTATTGACGCTATGAAGGACTCGGTGAGAACAATGGGAGCCAGAAGTAGTTCATCCAGATAATCTCATTCTCTTTTCAACGGTGGAAACCGAAAATAATAGAGAAAAACTAAGGGCAGAGAGGTTGGCAGTCGAGAAAAAAGTCTTTGCGTTCAGCAGAGGCTAAAAAATCGAGCGAGAGAGATTAGAAATTGAAAGGGCCAAATGCAATCGGAAATTGCATGCCACTTTCGACTGCGGTACATCCGAGTAATCCGAGTAATCCGAGTAATCTCGCCTATCATGGTCGTGTTGCTCGTCATGAATATCCTGTTCTGCCAGCATCGTAATGTATTTTCTCGACAAAAACCACCAGTTAATAACTTGCCTCGTCTGTTTGTGTTGATATGATGTTGGACTCATAATCTTCCTCCCCTTGGTATAACACTACCGAGATTCAAGGTCATACGACCCATATTTCCCAACACCTCTGGGCAGAAAATGAATTAGTCCCCCCCCCTCCCCCCCCCCCCCCCCCCCCGGCCGCCCCCTCTCTGATTGTTCTTGGTCCCGTGTGTGGCTTCGTCTTTCATGCTATAAATGTCGCGATGATGGAATAACGATTGAGAAACCTTCGTTGTCGACAATTTTTAACATGATGTCGTCAGTCTGCTGATTCACAGAGCGTTTCACGGAATATTTCGTGTTTCACGAGACGTAGGCCGACATGCACCAGATCCGTTTAACTTTAAACCGATCTATTTTCGTCGCGGGCGTCTATGGAAATAAGATTATCCCCGTCAAACCGATTCCCATAGGGCAGCGGTTCTCAAACTTTTTTTTTTTACAGCGGCACCCCTGCACATTCATGATCATCCAATATAAACAATATTGTTATGTAAGCCTAACCAGAATCTCTAAATTCATGCATGACAGATTTATTTTGAAAAATTACCTGGAAAAATAATTTTTAAAAAGTCTTCAAACTTAAAAAAAAAATGTTCACTCCAACCTGCGCCTGCCTTTGGTTGTCCAAAAATTTGATGCGGCTCAAATTTTGAAGTGACCCATCTAAGTGATCCCATCTAAACATTACAAGTTCACTTGTAATGCTTAGATAGAATATTAACTTTTTTTAGAACCAAGAATAAGGGACGGCAGACATACATATCTGGTAGCGAAAAGGAATCTGTATTAGTGTCGCAGAAACAATATCGATCTTGACGTTCCTCCTTGATAGATATTCTCTTAATGAAGGTGCATACCAAAAATACGTGATAGGAGTCAATTATGATCAAAATTGACTCATATTGCATGCACCTGGAATGCACTTTTATTAAGGGGATATCTATCAAGCCAGAAGCTCGAATGCCGCACTCTAGAAGCGGTTTTATTTCGGGTTTCCTGCCCTCTCCGTATAATGCTTCTCGAATACCGCAGTTGTATTGTAGACTTCCGGCCTTTTTGCACTACCACGGTGAAAGAACTAAAAGAAAATTCTCTCAATATCCACGGCACCTTTGCCAGCTTCTCGTGGCACCCAGTTTGAGAACCGCTGCCATAGGGGACCATCGTGAGATCAATTAGTTTCAGTTAATCATATCTGATGCCCATCACTCCAAATCTATGAAATCTAAATTTCCTTTGCAGTTTTTCTTATTGTTCTTAAAGTCAGTCGGGAGACAAATTCAGAATTCCTAATGAGCTTCTCAGAATGTCACGAAGGAAGAGCTCCCAGGGGAGAGAATGATGAAATCAGTGCTATTATTACACAAATAGAAGCCCCCATTAGGATTTAACTCTATTAGGAGGCCATGAATTGTTCTAATTACTCTGCTAAATTAGGTGAATATCGCGTGCATCACGACTTGTGTCTCTTCTCTCATCCAAGATCTTTTGCATGTCTCCTCGAAATTGAGTTCTTTTGGCAGATTGCTTTTAAGCCCCTGATCTCTTCAGGAAAGTACCAAAATGCCCCCCCCCCTTCCCCTCATATCAGATATAGTGTTTATCAAATAGCCACTATAATTTATTGTTATATTTAGAAATGATACCGTAAAGAAATCCACATCGGCATAGATGCTCGGGGAATCTCATGAACTGCAGTGGAAATCCCAAATGATTCACGGGAAGCCACTCTGTCGAGGGTCCTTAATGGTCGCACCCAAGGCCATTCAGGATGTATCATCTCTCCTCTGAGAGGAAACAATCGATTGCCCAGAGCGAGTGAGAAAAATTGTCGGGAGTCAAAGGACCTTTCTTGCATGGTCCATCCATTCATCCATCTCGCAGAAAAAATGGTTACGTGCCAGTAATACTCCCACATAGAAATTGATGTTTTCTTCCTGTTTTTTTTTTTTTTTGTTGTTTTGTTTACGCGATTCCTTAAACTCGGAATATATTTTATGGCGTGTTTCCTATAGTCTTGCGATACGAGACTCATTTTGGAGTCTGATTGCGTTCGATTTTGCTTCATTTCCCTCTATTTCAGCTCTCATAACAGCATCGATTTTCTTGAGAAAAGCATCATTTCGTGGAGATACCGAGGCAGCTGTAGAAATTCTCAGCATTTTCAATTCTATTCTCTCAAAATGTATGAATCTCATAACCCCATAGATGATGTGCACGGAGCTCTCTGAAAAGGTAAGACAATCGATTACCACGGGGAAAGTACATGAAATCCGTGTTCCCAGCGAGTGAGCCAAATGAGAACGTTCCCAACGACCTCCCTCAGCCTCCCTTTAAACCCCCTCAGTCTCCATTTAACCCCGTCCCAACTCTCTTCCCCCCTTCCCCCCCCCCCCCCCCTCCTTAACTTCGGAGGCCATTATGGCCATTCCCATCGCACGGCCAGGTCCCCCAAAGCCGCTTTCTGTTTCCGCTAGAAATCCTTCGAAAATTTAGAGGATTGGATGGAGTGTATTGAGACGGATCTTCTCCCTAGTGAATTGGCCCTCTCTCGAAAAAGGCAAGAGCGAAATGCACTCCCATATCCCCGTATAAATCATTGAAAAAAAAAACTCCCTCACGAGTTCACGTATGTTCGTATCGTATTTGTGCGATCTTGCTCTCGGGTCCTCAAGGCATCCTGCTCGCCTGTCCCTATGGCCAGCAGAGATACGTTATGATGGCGCAATTGAGCGTCCTGGCAATAAAAATACGTCACTGGATCTGCGAGGCGGATTCTCGACAGAGACTCCCGAGATTAGTATTTCAAAGACGATAAGACGAAAAATCCCGAATGTCGTGTATCCGGTCAAGTACTGTAGAAAGGCGGAAAAGTGGCAGAAACTCTTTGGGTTCCAAGGATTCTTTTTTCCCGACAATGCAAAGGAAATTCGAGATAATGTCTCGGCAAGGGTCGAGACAAAGAAACGAGGAACAACCGCAAATTCACTGCATTATTCTCGTCTGGTTATTAAATCATCGTTAATGGGAAGAGAATGTCCCTTTAAACTCGATGCATGGCTTCGTATACAAATGAGGACATTATGCCTTTTCTGTATAAACCGCTTTGGGATGGGGAGTAAATAATTAATTTCGGTGCACTTCCCCTTGTTTTTTATAATGCAAAGCGACAGGCGTCACGAATGAGGAATTCTGCGTTCTGGACGGATTTCTCTTGTGTGCTTAAACAACAGAAGAGAAATGCTCTTTTGCAGGCGAGACAGGTGGATCATTTTTCCATCCCCTACACGTATCTCCGTTCAATGGTTTCTCCTTGCATTTTCTGCTCTAGGAGAGAGCGAACGGACGATCGGCGACGAAAACTCGGACTGGAAATCGGGTTTTCACGCCAACGGCAAGAACGGGCCACCCACGAGCCGCCCACGACGAGGCCGTGAAAGATAACGAGGTCGAGAGAGCGCTTCTGCGTGCGTCTGATGAATTCCTCGGGAGCTGTGACATTTCACGCGGGAAGTCGTGGGCGGCAACTTCCTATAGAGAGAGCTTTAAGGGTGACAGCTGGGATTTATAGGATTTTCCCAGCGTCCTTTAGGATCTCGGGACTTGGCATATGGCAAGCCGGTGACGGCAGGGACCGCAGGAAAAGCCCATGGAATTCCTCCTCCTGTTCACTCATCCATTCCCAGGAAAACGAGCGCCGAAATCGAGACGTTTCCTTAGAAATGCCGACAAACTATTATTCAGGGTGCATATCTGTAGCTAAAACCTTTAATAGACGTATACTAAAAAAGGAAGAAAAGAGCATTGACTCCAGTTTCCCTCTCTATTCCCTCTTATCAGGAAGGTTAGAGGAACGGACTCTGCAAATAAGCTATGGATTAATAATAGAACTCTAAGCCAGAAATCACATTTGAGTGCATTATTGATGCTGGTCCCGCTTTCCTCCCACTCTCAGGTGTCATCTGATAATATTCATGCAAATCCTATCGCATTGAATCGCACGCATTCGTTGCAGGCCAGCTCCAAAACGCGGCATACCTGGATCCGATAGATTGCGAAAAGCTTGTCCCTGTTGGCGAATGGCAATCGAGCCAGGTTGAGGATGACAAATTCGCACTCGCACGTTCTCTGGCGACCAAAAAAAATTCATCGTAAAATCGATCAAATCCGGGATCGGGTATATCGAAGCAGAAGGAAGACGGTGGAATCCACCTTGAGTTCAATCTGCTTATCAGCCTCCGAAAAAATCCGAACCTCTCCTGTCGTGACGGCGATTTTCGGACCTGGGTTTTGACCGAAACTCATGGTAGTGGAATGAAGAACAAGAACAGCAAAATGCGTTCGAATCACAAGAAGGCTTTTGTGCTTCATCTTGTGCATGCAAATCAATCCTGGGACATCATAAGAACAAAATTCTAACGACTGCCTCGCTCAAAATGGGCCATCTTTGATTGTGTATAACTTTACTGTAGAAAGTCCGTTGAGAAGGATAAAATCTATTCCCCATGATAATTTCAAAAATTGCCTCTCTCTAATAGTTTTATGAGGCTTTTGCACGAGATAGCATGAGATGACCGGATCCCTCCCCCCCTAAAAAAAATCGTCATTCGTCCCATGAATTTGCGGTTGGCAGAAAAAGAGTGTATTAAAGAAAGTGCAAGAAATTGAAATGCCGAAGACACTCGGTAATTTTTCCCATGGGTCGTCCCTTGCCCACATTCTCGGATAGCCAGAGTGAAACTTCCAGGCGTCGACAGCGGATTTTGTTGAGCAATTTTTTTTTCTAGGTTTGTTGTCGGTGAAGGGGGATTCTCGCTTTCTGTCATCAAGGAGAAGCTTTTATTGCCTCTCGGAGTTCCCCCTTTTCGCCATCGCATCGTCGACACGGCAAAAACCGACTATCAGCAAGGAATTGTTTACCAGCTAATCCCAGCAATGAATCCGGAGGTGACAGTGCTTTAGGTCGCCTTCCTTATCGCAAAATGCGCCGACCGGAATTCCGCACTTCGTACTGGCTTTTTTTGTGCATCATTTGGTGTGGTACATGATTTCATTCGGCCAGTTCGCACCTCTGCTTCCTTTATTGGGTACGAACGAGGCTTCAATTTTGTGGTTCTCCAATTTTCTCTTTAAAATTTCTCATCTTTCTCGTAAAAGGCAAGAAGTTAGCTTCGCCTTCTTTTCAAGTAGAAGTGGACTGTCGACACGCTACGGGGTTTTTATATTCGCATTCAACTTCGAAAGAAAGAACGGTGGGGTCGATCGAAGTTCTGAGTGAAAAGTTTTTCGCACGTATTTTTCTCCTAACGATCTGCCGATCGAGACGATTCGTAGAAATGAGAAATCTCTCTCGAGGAACACTTGCCCGAGAGGAATTCAGCCGGTTCACATTTGTACGGGCGCGAGTGCATTTCTATTCGAATCTGCCCGAAGACGTGCTTAAGTAGGAGATATTTCGCATGCGAATGCATCATTTGAGAAATGCATGCAGGTCACGCGTGATCTTTCACTTCTCTGCTCTTCATGGGGTCCAAGGAAAAAAATAAAAATTAAAGAGGAAGTACCTTCCCCCCATCCCCAGAGGTTTCTGCTGCTAAAGTGGAAGCTGCGCAGGAAATGAATGGAATCGAGGTGACCTAGATGATGAAACTCAGAGAAACATGCCGCCACATAATGACAAAATCTTATCTCGTTTGACCTTGTCGACGAGAGACGACGTGGGCGAGAACACGGCTCCCCCCGCATTGTGCCTGCACGTCGTAGAAACGTCGTTTCCAGCCATCGGCGCAAACAAACACCCAATCTCCGCCGATCCCGCATTATTCGTGCAACTACGCATCGCCCAACTTTCAAAACAAGTGCGAATGGTAGGACGTCGAATGATGTCGGATGGTTCGGGTGCCATCCGCCGTTTCCTCTCGCGATGCCGTCACGATCCACGATGCAGCGAAGAAAAAGTCAGACGAGGATATCCCCGTGATGGTTCTTCCATTCCTCGAATGTAGCTTCTACACCAGGGAATCGCAACGCGTCACTTGCGAGTGACATGGCACTCTCGAGGTGTCACTCTCACTTGGGCAAACTTAATTCCCCTCTCATTTCTTTGTACTTTCTTGCTTTTGGCTCGAGTCACTTCATCCACGTGCGGTGAACACCAGAAAGGAATGATATGATGCTTGTCACTGAGTATTCTGAAATTGAATACAGCTAGAACACATACCTAAACAAGGTGCTTCAAAAATGAGCCAACACAGAGGTAGAGCCTGTTGAATTACTGCCTTTGAAATAAAATGTTAGCTTTTCTTCGAACAGCTATCTCTCTGATCAACTGATCTCTCTCGCTTCTCCGGTCTGTTATAGAAATTCTCTTAAAATCTCGAAGAGCCCATGCTGGATATGCCATACAGTGCTTTTAAATGCATCGAAGTTGTCTGCCAAATCTTTCAGGCTCGCCGGGAGAGCTTCCTTTCCATTGATGTCATGCTGTTTCAGTTTCTTGAGAATCCATTCCATGGATTCTTTCTAAGCTTTCTAGTTCTGGCACGCTCGGGTCAACGTAATCACACGAAAGCGGATCCTTCTTATCTCGAAAAACAAAGTCCAGGTTTAGGTTCTCCTGGACGAATGCATGAGAATCGCGATGGGTAGACAATCTTCTCACCTGAAAAGTTATTGAGGCATCGCTGTGCCAAGTGTCTCATTGATGATGAATCCAATGTTACACTATCATTAGAAGTAATGCAAATCCGTGTGAGGTCGAATTTTTATTGAACACTCAGGAAACTATGGTGAAGTGTGGAACTTGAGAGGTGGAGCAGGAATTTGCATGCGTTCGTAAGAAGTATGGTATATTCTTGAAGCAGAAACTTCACAACCATCATACAGGAAAGCCTCGAAAAGCTGACAAAGCAAAAAAAGTTCGAAAAACTCAAATAGAGGTGTACTTTCAGGGCGAACTCCTCTGATATCCAACGAGAGCTTAATTCGTGCATTGAATGTACTGTATGTTTGTGAAAGACCGAAATGGTAAAAAAAAAGCAATATTATATTGGTCGGTTGCCTCCGGCGTCTTAATTTCTGATGGAAAAACTATAATTGCTGATCATTTGAACTTCGAGTAAGAAACAACTGAAAGAGGTCAATTGTCAATATGATCCGCTTTCAGAGACGATTCGCAAATGTTTGAGAAATCCTTTAATACGAGATAGGATGGAAGATGGTAATAACGTCGGGCCCGAACATCACTGGCCTGCTGCTGAGTATGAATGGTGGAAAGGTGGACAAAGCGGACAAATTATTCGTCGCTGGGCTAGGACGCATGCGACAGCTAATGTGCCTCGCATGCGCCTGTCACGTGCACACATTCCTAGGGGTGTTGGGGTACACGAACCGCGGCTGGAGACGAGATCCAGGAAAGAGGGACACCATTACCTGACTCTTGCCTCATCGGGCGCAAATGATATACTCGAAGTTGGACAGTCTTGTCATACCTCTGCGATGCATTCGTATTTTGGCAAATGGCCTTCCTCAATGTGCATGCATACATATAGGATGCCAGTAATTCGAAGTACAGTAATAAAATGTAACTTTTCCATGCATTAGGTAGATGCAGTATTTGCTCCTATCAAACAGTTTCTCTCCAAGGGCCATGAAGGCTATTTTACATGTTGTGTCCTTGCCATAGTATTATTGATTGTGCAGTGTCTTTAGGCCTCAGGTGAGAAGGTAAGGCCTGAATTTTATGGTGTGCTTAGAGCATAAATACTGGAAAAGGAAGAGAATAGTGGGAGTTTCCAATCAAATCGTGGACTTGGTTCTGTGGAGCCTCTTCCTTCTCAGGTGTTCTTTAAAAAATAAATTTAACCTCAGTGACATTTCCTTTAAAAGATACGATTTAATGGCACTGTACAGTCAAGGTCATTTCGATAAGAATGCTGCGAGAACAAGCAGGCGTTTGACGGAAAAAAATTATTTTGATGAAATCTCTGCCACCCGAGGCGTGGAAAACTGAAATTTCTTGTCGACGTTTCAACGACTGTTGCTCTTTACCCAAACGACCTGTATACTTCAAAACTTTCATTAAACAAATTTTAGCGTTTCTGTATGATAGGAAAGATTCACACATCTGGTATTTCTTAAAGTAAGTTTTGTAAAGCCTCAAACAAGACGCATTCGTATGCGCCGCCTGGATATAAATAAATTGGATGTAAGAACTCTAGATGGTAGGCATTTAAACATATTAGCAGAGTTCACTTATGAATCATCCATTCCAATCCAGCTTGATTCATGATTTATTCCTGATTATTTCGCATTCATCATCGAGCTCAGTTTCACCTTGACTTTAACCCACTGTGAGCAAATGAAACATTTTTAAATCTATCAAAATTTCAGAAGAAACTTCCATAAAATAAAGAAATTAACGTAACCACAGTGTACAGATGATAAAACAGCGAATATGAGATATACAAAATGTTCATTGGACATTCGCATTAAGAGGATACAATCCTCGCAAAACGACCATTTCAAGAGAGATTCAAGGCGAAATACTGGGTGAATGACGTCATGATACCGTCAGCCCTCACGATTCCGTTGACAGAAGGGAGGTCCGGCTCTTTCCATAAATGGAATGGAGGGAAAACTTGCTCGTCCATCACCATGATGACGATCCGATGGGTCTTCATCCCCCTCTTAATGTTTCTACTTAATTGCTTCCATATCATCAGGGTAACTGAAACGGGAGGAGGAGAGGAAAAGAAGAGGTCTCTTGGGGAAGGTAAAGGAGGTGGAAGAGATTTCGGGTCGTGGTCCTTTCATTCGGTCCTCGCTGATAGATACATTGGAAGCTCGATGGGTCTTGATTTTAATCCTAATCAAGGAATGGAATCCATTTGGACTCTGAAGGAGAACGAAATCGTCCATTTGAGGATATTACCCAACGGAAGGAAGCTCTCAAATTGGATTGCATGTGATAGGAGGATCGGGCGGACGTTTCTAGGACGCTGGTGCAGACAAAAAAAAAAGACAATTTAAGGGGGAAAAAACCTCAAAGAAGAGTCTCTTACGGACGTCATCAGACTTTTTCAAACGAAATAACGGAATTGGTTTCATGATGGTTATCTATAAGAATATCTCCATCTCGTTTATCTTGATTCTCTTCTAGCTTACTTTGGAAGGAAATCGGACCAGTTGAATTTTCTTCAGCCAGCATGTTACTCGATTTACTTGACCCATATGGTCCAGACTTTTCGGTCTTTAGCAAAGCGCTTAGAAAACGAACGGTACTGACAACAAGGTTTCTGGGGGGCATTTCAAAGCAGTATTTATGTATTTTCAAAGAGCGTCGAACTTAACGTTGTCCAAATTCGTAATAATAAACTACAACTTTTTCTTTCGGAATCAATAATGGAATCATCTGTGACGCCATGGCAATTCATGACGAAGTACAACAGATAAAAGGAAGGAATCGTTCGAGTTTCCTCATGGCAACAGCTGCCGGCATGGAAACTTACAGAGTAAAACCTACAATAATGGAATTGGCTTTTTTTTTCTCCTTCCCAAAAACCCGAAAGTCAACACCAAAGGGAAAGAGATGGCTTACATGGGAACATTACATGCGCCTCTTATTAGAGATAGCAATCATATCTTCATCTGTATTCAAAACCGTCGAGAACGTTCCGGATGTGTCCTGCTTCTGGGTTATCTGAGGGAATCACCGTCAGCTTTTATGACAGAATGATGTTTGTCAATACTTCTATTATAGCCCAATAAAGTTTGGAACGACCCGGATAGTGACCGAAGTTTATGATCGCTGACGCTATAAACATATGGGGATATCCCTGGTATGCGTTGCAAGAAAAATTCCCAATCTGTAAAAAGTACATTTCAAATCCCGCAATGGCGGCAATAGGGCCTCAATTGATAACCTTCGAATGCTGACCTACGAAATTCCATCATGAGAACAAATAAAGCAGGACTATAAATTGAAGCCCCAATGCAGTTTGTTGCTGTGCTCCGAAGTGCCAACTTGCAAGCGGAACGCGGTTTAAAAGCGATTTCATTCAGGCCTTCTCCACATATTGCCTTCTACCTGTGAGTTTCTGATATGGTATTTCTCAACACGCTGTTGACTCGTTTCTCACAGGATACTATTCATTTAGGAAACGGCCGTAAGAATGAAGCTCTTGATCACAATCTTTGCTTTCTCTGCCATCGTCGGGATTGGGTCCAGCAAGACTTTCCACAAGAATTTACACCTTCAACGATTTACCAGCAGAGTAAGTAGTTTTTCGAGCAACTGAATTCATTCTTGAGAGACTTCAGGCACTTCAAGAATAATTTTCCTCTAAGGGAGTTCTTATTACCTTACATACCCAATTTAAGTCATTTATGCAGAACGTATTTATAATGGATCGCTAACGTTTGTAGGTTGTGGGACCCGCGAAGGATGCACCAGTGGATTGCCCACCCGAGAACGACCCCGACGGTGAGGCGATTCTTCTGCCAAACCCTTATGACTGTGGCTCCTACTATGTTTGTGACTGGGGTACCCCCATCCTCATGCAATGTCCAGCT
>CAJPEV010002380.1:8834-23908 GCA_905338385.1 Darwinula stevensoni | reverse complement strand
GACACTGGCACTGTCGCACTAAGAGGCAGCTTGTCGAATGACAGAACTGCCCTTAGTAGATTTTCTTTTCGCTTGCATGATACCAATGAGGTTCTGCATTGTGCCAGGACGAAAGGTGATATTTCGAAAACCAGCGCCTCAGGAAGCCCATTCTTGAGAGAGTGTAATCAGGGCAGATACCTGCTCGTAATATGGTTTCATTCTTTTTATTATTATAAATGTCTAGAACACACTAGAATATGCAAAAAATGGAACAACTAACTCACTTTCAGACTCAGACTCCTCAAAGTGGCAGCGGAACAAATTTAAGTATTCGTCAATTTGGTCTGCATTCTTTTATTCAAAATGCAACGGATCAGCATTGTAGAAAAATAAGTATTGGATTTCCTGAACCTTATGTCGTACTTTCTTATCCTCGAAGAGTTCCATGAAACGGAATCGATCATTGTCAGATTTCGCAAATTCCCCATTCGCCTCTCGGAATCACGTGGCCATCTACTCTTGCTTTTAGATATGCCACCTCCTGCTCGAAATAAGGAGGTATTTGCAATATCAATGTTATTTTTTATGGTCACCAGACCTTAAGGGTTTTTGTCTTCGGAAGTGGAGAACGATTCTCCCTTCGGCGTTTTCTACGTACTTCAACATATTCAGCAGTTAATTCCTGAGCAGCATTTCATTTTTGGTCAATCTCCTCCCTGAATCTTAGACTTCCATAGACACTGGTCAGAGTTTTAACATAGATTTTTGAATAATAAAAATATTACATTTTGAATTAGATAGCCCAATAAAATGAGGAACAACCCCAGATGGTAACCGAAGTTCATGATCACTAATTAACATATATGGATATCCCCAGTGTGCGTGGCAAGAAAAATTCCTACCTTGTGAAAAATTCATATCGAAGCTGCAAGCTGCGGAGCTGCGTCAGTAGGGCTCCACTTGATAACCTTCAACTGCTGATCTACGAAATTGCATCATGAGAACAGATAAACAGGTCTATGAATTGAAGCCCTGATGTAGCTTGCTGCTGTCCTCCGAAGTGCCAACTAGCAAAAGCGGAACGCGGTTTAAAAGCGATTTCATTCAGGCCTTCTCAACATATTGCCTTCTACCTGTGAGTTTCTGATATGGTTCTATTCTCAATACGCTATTGACTCGTTTCTCACAGAAGACTATTTCATTTAGGAAACGGCCGTAAGAATGAAGCTCTTGATCGCAATCTTCGCTTTCTCTGCCATCGTCGGGATTGGGTCCAGCAAGACTTTCCACAAGTATTTACACCTTCAACGATTTACCAGCAGAGTATGTAGTTTTTCGAGGATTCATTCTTGAGAGACTTCCGGAAATTCTAGAATAATTTTGCTCGAAGGGAGTTCTTATTACCTTACATATCTAATTTAAGTCATTAATGCAGAACGTATTTATAATGGATCGCTAACGTTTGTAGGTTGTGGGACCCACGAAGGATGAACCAGTGGACTGACCACCCAAGAACGACCCCGACGGTATGGCGATTCTTCTGCCTAACCCTTATGACTGTGGCTCCTACTATGTTTGTGACTGGGGTACCCCCATCCTAATAAAATGCCCAGCAAATCTTCACTTTAACGCTGACCTGGTTGTAAATAATCCCCCTCGCTCCTCATGTACCAATGCCCCAGTCTTTCCTGTGAAGGCTCATGATGCCAAAACAATTTAGATTCCACTGAACAGATTGGTATTACCTGGATTGACGAAGAGATTGGCACTTCGCTTATCCAACAAACCCATAGATACTCTTGTCCTAATCCGGAATCTCTGACGATTAAAATCCTTTAATAAGTCTTCATTCCTAAAGTAAGCAACCCAAGCAGCATTTTCACGTAAAAAAGATATAAATTTTTTGCAAATAATATAAATTTCTTGCGATTGCTATGAAAATGACATCACGTTTATGTAAAATTGCCGGTACTTCTCAAAGTGTCCGCTAAGGGAAAGGAAACAAGGGTCCGCCTCCCCGTCGAGGAGTTTCCAAGATCATTCCAAGGATTTTCATTCATATATACCGTATAACGAAAGATGGATAATGAGCTTTTGGATTTTAGCTATTGACTTCTTGCCCAGTTGCACCGGGCCCAAAAAAAAAAACTTTTTTTGTTCTGCGGGAACAATGTAAATGAAACCGATGACGTCAGAGGACAAAAAAATGGGCACGTCGACATAGGGACTTCTTCATCCCAAGCAGCATGTTTTCGTAAACATATCAGTTAATTGCAAATAATGTAAATTTCTTGCGATTGCAAAGAAAATGACATCATGTTTGCGTAAAATTTTCGTTCCTGTTTTTACGTCACCAAAGTGTACGTGTATTTTACTTAAACTAGACGTCACTCCATCTGACGTGAAGTACATGAAATCAAGTTTATGAAAAATTAACACCACAACATCCCATGAAACTTTAAGTGATCATCCTCCGGTTGCAGTATCAAAATTCCTCACAAGATGGAACCATTGTTCCCTGCATCCTACAATTTCTATTAAGTACTGGTTTTCTGATATAGTATCAGGTTTTCTTACCATCATTCTACTTTTTATTATGCAATCTATGAATATATATATGGAAAAAATGAAATTATTATATTTTTTATAATATATTACTCAGGGTATCATTAAATGCTGAAGTTACGCTTTTTATTACAGCAGTGCATGGGATTAGGGAATAGTAGAATCCCAGCTCCACAAGTATTACATCTTCTCTATTCTAAAATGAAGAGAGCTCCTTTGAACATCCACTCCTCTTCTAGCGGTCCCGGTACGGAAGGATGAAGATGTAGATCACTTTGGTACTCTTGAGTGCTGGTGAGGATGAGTACTCGTGTAAAAGTCCAACCACCCTAGAGATCTGAAGAACGTAAAGGAATAGGAGATTTAGTATATCAATTCGCCTCAATGGTACTGATGGACTCTTTAAATACGCATGAATGCCAGGGGAAAAATCGTGCAAGAAACACGATATCATGAAGTAATGAATGCATGGATGGAATCATGAATAAGTCGGAACATTCTCATGTCTCAGTAGAAGAGGCAAACGATTCCTTTCAAAAACGGAATCACTGATACTGACTTTAAACCGAAGAAATCATAGAATATGACGAATTGTGATTTGTGATTAACATGAAGGAAGTGATTTTCGCATACTTTTCTGGCACTAATTACTATTGGGGTCCTCTTAACCCGTCCTCTTGAATAGCATGACAATAAATTGGTGTTGGTAACTGAAACTTAATACTCTACTTTCAGCAAAATGGAAACCTGCTGTCACAGGACACATACAAAAGTTAAACTCATTGAAACTGTAAATTATTCATTTTCGTGCAAAGAATTTTAAGAAACTTTATAATTATTCGAAATGGAACGAATCGCAATGTCCAAATGCAAAAGATACACTCGCATTCTTATACTGTAGTATCCAAGAAGCCACATTGTACTTTATTTGCATAATCATGGAATTTATCAGAAAACCTTTATTCAGAGTGAAAAAAAAATCCATTTCTAAGCGGCGTGCTCCTGGAAAGGAGTGGAAACTTTTAAAGGAAGTCTTCTGCTTAATGACTATATATTTTCCTCAGTTCCTGAAATTCTCAAGCTGAATTCTAAAAAGCAAAATCCGCTGGCTGTTTTATCAACTCCATCCATATGATATATGGCCTTTTTCATGAGCAATGGCGTTTTTCCAACTTAAATTGCCAATACCCTCGGAATGTGGGACACATCCTAAGGCAATCACTTTTTTAAAATAATAATTGTATGAAGCATATCCAATGGGGAATGACCCCGAACGCAGCAAATACTGTATAAACTTCTGCTTCTTCGCGATATATGGTGAATAGATGGTTCTTGTGTGCTTCCCCAATATTTTGTACTTTCGCGTCTCATGACGATTTAATCCTCAGTCAGAGGCTTGACCGAAAACCTTAATTTTTTAAATATCAAATTGGCTATCAATCCACCGTAAATTTAATTCCGCTCCAGCAACAATCAGGCAAGGAGACAAGCGAGATTCAGGATAGGCAGCGAAAGGCTGATTTCGCGGTTGCCTCAGTGATAATCGCGCGAATCAAATGCCTTTTTCGTGCATTATGTTTTGAAATCACCTGCCTTGTTTCTTACGTCCGTGAACTCCTCCCGGGAAATGGTGAAATGCCAGTTTTCATTTTATTGGGATTATATCCCTCCACCATCACAATGAAACAGTTACGCATGGAAATAATTCCGAATTTGGCAGCGGTGTATTTTATTTCAAAAACATCTGGAGTGCAGAAACACTAAATATGACACAATGTTTGCACTTTTCGTGATTAATAATGGCAAAGGCGAATGCCACTAGCACTAGTTGACTCTGAGCTGCAGAACAAGGGTAGATCACAAGGGAGAGTGATATGAGGAAAAAAGGTAAAACCAGAGAATTAAAATGAAAGATCACCGTTCCTTTTCAAATTCAGACCACAACTTTCTCAAAATGGAACCATCACATCGTGAAAAAATCCAAAATGGAAATGGAACATTGCTGTGCCATTACGGAAGAAACAAATCCATTCATTAAATGCGCCCAACGTACATCATTGTAAAAATATTAAAGACTCCTAAAACAGATGTAGGAAGCACTCGTTTCTCAGGCGGGAAACACCACTAAGTTCCCCGGAGGAATACATTTTGAAAGAATACATTTCTGAAGAAGCCATCGCCTGCTATTTATCCTTACAGCTGTCACATGTCCAATAACAAACGTGGACTTGCGGCTTGCTTTGTCAGATTCCGGATTAGGACAAGAGTATCTATGGGTTTGTTGGATAAGCGAAGTGCCAATCTCTTCGGCAATCCAGGTAATACCAATCTGTTCAGTGGAATCTAAATTGTTTTGGCATCATGAGCCTTCACAGGAAAGACTGGGGCATTGGTACATGAGGAGCGAGGGGGATTATTTACAACCAGGTCGGCGTTAAAGTGAAGATATGCTGGGCATTTTATTAGGATGGGGGTACCCCAGTCACAAACATAGTAGGAGCCACAGTCATAAGGGTTAGGCAGAAGAATCGCCATACCGTCGGGGTCGTTCTCNTGTAGGAAGCACTCGTTTCTCAGGCGGGAAACACCACTAAGTTCCCCGGAGGAATACATTTTGAAAGAATACATTTCTGAAGAAGCCATCGCCTGCTATTTATCCTTACAGCTGTCACATGTCCAATAACAAACGTGGACTTGCGGCTTGCTTTGTCAGAGTCGCTGAGCCGATGAGGGACCCATGTCGAGTAAACCTTCCGATAGCCGAGGTCGTTCAGATGGTTGCCGATGGCCATATGGGTGACTCCAAGTGTAGTCACCAATTCGCGAGTGGTGGCGTTCGACTTCGCGTCGAGGGCGTTCCGCAGGGCTTCGTCATCGACTGTAGATGGACGTCCTGAGTGTGGTCGATCTCCGAAGGTCGCGTCGTCAGATTCCAAGCGTTTGAACGATCGAGACACCGTGGAATAGTGGACGACGTTGACCTTGAATGCAGCGCAGATGTTGTCCGCGGCGGCTCTCGCAGAGTGTCCTTGGAGGAACTCGTAGTAGACGATGGGTCTTGTTCGATCGGAGCCATGGCTGCCAACTAATGGCAGAAGCTTCGAGAACATTCCGGCATATACAAATGCTGGAATGCTCCGCCCATCATTCCTTTGAAAAATTTATAAATAGTTTTAGAAAGTGTTGCAAGACTTTCTGACCAACCCAATAACATGTAGAACACGGTGTTGTTAAGAGAAATGTAAAATAATATTCCGCTTCTTGCAAAATGGAAAGGGCAATCATGGCAATCAAGAGTTTTATAAGAAATGTATATCCCACTGGAAAGGTAACTTTGTTCTCAGTATGTGTGCGAAATTACACGTCAGGTACGCAGATCGCTGGCAATAGTGATCGCAAACAAAGCAGTACCGAATTCAGAAATTATTGATGGGGGGGGGGGGTGCGGTTCCATGATTCCAAATACGCCTACCCTTGCCCTCCGTCCTACAATCTTATCATTTTTCATCTTCATTGCAATAAAAAATATTCATTTCAGAATCCCCGACGAAAATTGATATACAGTATACTGTATGCTTTCCATTTTCATAAGCAAAATGCGAACCTTCCTGTGGTCAGGGTGGGGTTGGAGGGTGCCAGTCACTCCTCACCCCCTTCCTGGATTCGCCGCTGAAACAAAGCTGGAAAAAAATGACCTCTCAAAAGAAAAGTGTTATCTGCGTGCGGTCTATCAGGCGGTTTATATCCGAAATTGCAGACAGGCAGGTCTGCTCGACAGCGAAGAGAGTTTCCATCTCTCTCTGTGCATGACGTGCACAGAGAGAGATTGTGAAAAATTCATATCGAAGCTGCAATGGAGTCAGTAGGGTTCCACTTGATAACCTTCAACTGCTGATCTACAAAATTGCATCATGAGAACAGATAAACAGGTGTCGTGAAGCCCCGATGCAGCATGCTGCTGTGCTCCGAAGTGCCAACTAGCAAGCGGAACGCGGTTTAAAAGCGATTTCATTCAGGCCTTCTCAACATATTGCCTTCTACCTGTGAGTTTCTGATATGGTTCTATTCTCAACACGCTGTTGACTCGTTTCTCACAGAAGACTATTTCATTTAGGAAACGGCCGTAAGAATGAAGCTCTTGATCGCAATCTTCGCTTTCTCTGCCATCGTCGGGATTGGGTCCAGCAAGACTTTCCACAAGTATTTACACCTTCAACGATTTACCAGCAGAGTATGTAGTTTTTCGAGGATTCATTCTTGAGAGACTTCCGGAAATTCTAGAATAATTTTGCTCGAAGGGAGTTCTTATTACCTTACATATCTAATTTAAGTCATTAATGCAGAACGTATTTATAATGGATCGCTAACGTTTGTAGGTTGTGGGACCCACGAAGGATGAACCAGTGGACTGACCACCCGAGAACGACCCCGACGGTATGGCGATTCTTCTGCCTAACCCTTATGACTGTGGCTCCTACTATGTTTGTGACTGGGGTACCCCCATCCTAATAAAATGCCCAGCATATCTTCACTTTAACGCCGACCTGGTTGTAAATAATCCCCCTCGCTCCTCATGTACCAATGCCCCAGTCTTTCCTGTGAAGGCTCATGATGCCAAAACAATTTAGATTCCACTGAACAGATTGGTATTACCTGGATTGCCGAAGAGATTGGCACTTCGCTTATCCAACAAACCCATAGATACTCTTGTCCTAATCCGGAATCTGACGATTAAAATCCTTTAATAGGTTTTCATTCCTAAAGTAAGCAACCCAAGCAGCATGTTCACGTAAAAAAGGTATACATTTTTTCCAAATATAAATTTCTTGCGATTGCCTTGAAAAAGACGTCACGTTTGCGTAAACTGTACGTTCCTATATTTATGTCACCAAAGTGTACTTGTATTTTACATCAACTAGACGTCACTCCATCTGACGTGAAGTACATGATATCAAGTTTATGAAAAATAACACCATTCCGTCCATGAAACTTAAACCGACCATCCTACGGTTGCAGTACCAAGATTCCTCATTAGATGGAACCCTTGTTCCCTGGATCCTCCAATTACTACAATTGAGTACTGATTTTCTGATGTTGTATCAGGTTTTCTTACCATCATTCAACTGTTTATTATGAAATCCATAAATATATATATGGAAAACATGAAATTATTATATTTTTATAATATATGACTCAGGGTATCATTAAATGCTGAAGTTAAGCTTTTTATTACAGAAGTGCATGGGATTAGGGAAGAGTGGAATACCAGCTCCTCAAGTATTACATATTCTTTATTCTAAAAGGTAGAGAGCTCCTTTGAACATCTTCTCCTCTTCTAGTGGTTCCAGTAATGAAGGATGAAGCAGCAGATCACTTTGGTTCTCTTGAGTGCGGGTGAGGATGAGTACTCATGTAAAAGTCCAACCACCCAAGAGATCTGAAGAACGTAAAGGAATAGGAGATTTAGTATATCAATTCACTTCAATGGTACTGATTGCCTTTAGATACGCATGAATGCCAGGTGAAAATTAACATACTAGTAATCTTACGTAAAATGTAAACACGCTGTTTGGAATGCAAACAGAAATGTCAATTTTACGTAAAATTTACGTTAATTTTATATCACCGTTTACGTATCACAGAGGTGACATTTCTGCAAACATGTTGACATTTTCTTGGCAATGGTTTTCATAAAAATAATATAAAATGGAAAAAATGTACATTCATTTCACGTAAAATTAAGTTAAACGTGCTGTTCAGGTGGGGAGGAAAGGTATATTAAAATCCAATAACTAGGGCTTTACCGATGCATCCGCTACCTCCGGTATCGCCCGCCCAATCATCCGTGTAGCACCATTGATGCCATCGGACATCAGTAGGTGTTTCAGCTGCTGATGTCGATGCCTTGAGAAGAGGCAAAAATTAAAGACAATGCTAACTGGCAAAACTTGCTGAAAAAATTAGAGTGAACGTGTGAATCAGAAAAGCTTCCATCGAATTATACTTTAACCCTATTCTAGGAACTGCCGGACTGACGGAGGAATGTGGCGATAAAGAACGGGAAATAATTGCACCTCTTTCATGCCATGCTTTTGCAAGGGAGAGATGTGTCATTAGACGCCCTGAAACGTAACATGTATAGCTTAAAAGTAGCAATAGGTAATAAGATCACCTCTGAAGGACACAGACAGACAGTACTAAATAAGTTCTCTATTGCTTTTAGGGTGCCACCTGACAAGTAACACATGCATTCCAAATTGGGTTACTTGACTTAGGATACAATACAGAATTCATTCTTAATTTTCACCGGCCAAAGGTGTCCATCGGTACAACTGTAGCTAAAACCTTTATATCGAAATAAATCCCAGCTGAAAATTACCATAATTTGTGAGATTTTATGTGTGACCAGACCATGATTTGTGAGATTTAAGGGCTCAATACTTGAAAGCGGCCACTGATGTTGTGACCATCTACAAATTTTTCGATTAGTTGTGCGATTGGCCAGAAGAAGCAGGCTGTGAAGAACAACAACCACCAAGCGAAACCACCACAACCCACGAATGCAGCAGCGACCCGACAACAACCCATGTATGCAGCGACGTCCCTACCACGACCACCACATGCCCACCTACGACCACGACGCCCACATGTCCACCTACGACCACGACCACCACATGTCCACCTACGACCACGACCACCACATGCCCACCTACGACCACGACCACATCATGCCCACCTACCACCACGACCACCACATGCCCACCTACCACCACGACCACCACATTCCCACCTACCACGACGAGACCTCCCACCGGAGAGAGGCTGTGAATTGGTTGATGATTGTCCAGCACAGAATGGAGAGTCCGCCCTGAAACTTCCGAATCCCCTCGACTGTGGAAGCTTCTGCCAATGCAACTGGGGGACGGCCATCTACATGTCATGTCCTGTAGGTCTCCACTTTAACGCAAAACTCCAGGTGTGCGATTGGCCCGAGAATGCTGGCTGTGATATCAACATCAGGAACCATTAAGAAATATAGCGACCTTGATCTCGCTATGATGGAATGACTGATAAAGGATTTCACACCACGCATACTAATACTTTTTTTCTATACAAATCCATGCTTGAAAATACATGTAAGTCAGTTCCTGCAGCACAAAACAGGCAAGAAACAGGGCATCATCGAGTAATGAATGCATGGAAGGAATCATGAATAAGTCGGAACACTCTCGCGTCTCAGTAGAAGAGGCAAACGATTCCTTTCAAAAACGGAATGACTGATACTGACTTTAAACCGAAGAAATCATAGAATATGATGAATTGTGATTTGTGATTAACATGAAGGAAGTGATTTTTCGCATACTTTTCTGGCACTAAGTACTATCGGGGTCCTCTTGGAATAGCATGACAATAAAATGGTGTTGGTAAGTGAAAATTAATACTTTACTCTCAGCAAAATGGAAACCTGCTGTCATGGGTCACATACAAAAGTTAAACAGTAAATAGGTGGTTTTTGTATGCTTCCCCAATATTTTGTACTTTCGCGTCCCATGACGATTTCATCCTCAGTCGGAGACTTGAGCGAAAACCTCAACTTTTAAAGTGCCAAATTGGTTATCAATCCACCGTAAATTTAATTCCGCTCCAGCAACAATCAGGCAAGGAGACAAGCGAGATTCAGGATAGGCAGCGAAGGGCTGATTTCGCGGTTGCCTCAGTGATAATCGCGCGAATCAATTGCCATTTTCGTGACTGTCACTGACTGTCCCAATCCTCTTCGCTGCGGAGGCTTCTGCTAATGCAACTTGGGGACGGGCCACTACTTCAAGAGCCATGGTAAACTCCACTTTAGCAAGGAATTCAATTTCTGTGACTTTCTTGAGAATGCCGGCTGCGAGGTCAAGAGCAACGATGATTGAGTAATTTATCGATGAGGAATATATGTCTTTCTGATCCTCTGACTGGCAATAAATGATTCCCCATGTTGGATATTTATATTTCAATATCTCATCCTCACTCCTGTTTGAAGTCAAATCAGAAAGTCGGAATCAAGTTCAAGTTTCCGCCGACGCTTTGTGGATGAACCAAGAATATGGAGATGGCTTATAAGATAGCATTATCTCCACTCGCAACCATGAATCCTTGAGTACAAATTCAATTTATTCTGTACCCATGATGCAGACAGAACTAGGCCCTGTGGGACCTTATCGACAAACAGATTATCACACCTCTGCGACATTAAGTCCGCATTGGAATGCAGCGTATGAAAAGAATCGTCGTGTAAACACATACTAAATTCCTGGCAAGAGAAAATGTCAAGTCGCTGTTAGTCTTTCTATTTCGCATGAAGCCATTCATGTCTAAAAACAGAACAAAACATCATCTAAAAACATAATATAAATTTAAATATTATATGCCCGCACGAAGCGATAGAGAACCGCTGGGATTCATCCATGTTCACGAGGAGACCGTTTTCAGATTCGGAACACGTACCAGATCCATTTCTGAGAATATGATGATATGGACGACAGTACTGCATTTTGTGTTCTACGCCCAGGAAGATTTGTGGGTAGCCGAGAATATGCGCCACGGAAATGGGTCCTGTCTGCACAGAGACAGGGAGGCTTTTAGAACGAGTCCGCTTCGTTTCCCCAAATCCCTGGAAGGAGGGGTCGGAGATATTTTGCATCTCTTGCATTCACTCGCGGATACTCCTTAGTTATTACTCATCTGAATTTCCGGTTGAAAATTTATGCCCGAGAAAATTTATGCTGATCGCGTCGGCAGCAACGTTGTAAGGAAGAGCATTCATGAAGTATAGTACTTCATGAAAGTACTTCCGTGATCGCAGTGGCGTAATGTGAACTGTGATTTGAGCCTACTCATCTGATTGATTTTTCTAAATCTCGTCGTTTTTCTCTCGTTTTTTTTTTGTTCACTTACACACGATAGCCCAGAATAAATAAAATATGTCGATCGGTTTCGGACTAATGTTCCTCAGTCTGACGGTGAATATAGTGCTCTTCGCAGAAGATGGAACTGTCCTTAAATCCTGTTATTTTGAGAAAAAATGGGCCGGAGCGAGAAACATGGAAAAGGATGGAGAGGTTATTCACATAAGGCAACCCCTGACAGATACGTTAGAGGGAAAGCTTCGAATCACCGGAATCTCGTAAGTAGCAGTCACCATCAAATTATCACCAGATGGACGAGAGACTTCCTTTATCGAGGAAAAAAAATCGACAAAACAAAACAAAACAATAATGCAGCAATTTCAACAGCAGCTCCATTGGCACAAAGGGGAAAATTGGGGAAAAGAGGAAAATACTTCCATGAAAATTATGAAGAACTTTGAACTTACGATAGCCCTCTGGTTTTCGTAACTACGAACGTTGTTTGTCAGATTTCTTCATACAAAAAAGGAAATAGCTACATACGAGAAGTATACCATGAATTGGTAAATTCGTTATCCACGTTTCATACACCGTGCCTTGTGTATGAAACGTGCTATTCCGTATGCCACATGCGATTCTGCGGACGGGTCCACAGACGTTCGAGCACGCTCTTCCTAAGTTGTGGACGGCGTCCCGGTGGAATCCTCCTCCTTTCTGCCATCGCAAGTTCTCGTGGCCCGAATACGCTCTGTGTATGGCCAGAGTGTGGCTAGGGTGAGTCGGTTCCCAGCAAACAATTTGAAGCACATAATGTTGAATCAGCGTTGAATCAACATTGAATGAACGTTCGGAACGTTGATATAACGTTGATCCAACGTTACCTTGTTTGCTGGGTTGTTACGTGCTCTTTTCGGTGATGGCCTATATGTCTCGTATTTCGCGATTTTAGCACTCGGCTTCGTACAGCTCCTTCCTGATCACTCTTGTTTGCGTACGTGGCCGATTATAGCTGATTAAAGAAGGAAAAGCTGCATGAACGACGGGGGAAGCTAACACATGAAAGCTTTCGTCACTTTAACCCCTTCCATGAATTACTATGTACGCATACGTGGGAGAGGCTTAAGTAGGCAAGGTTTCGTGGTTTCGTTCCAGTGTAACACTTCCAGGCCCATGGAGTACAGGAAGTAAATAACATGCGTCACCATATGGTATTACCCATGGTTGCCTTGTGATACCGAAAGGGGGGGAATAGAGGAGACATCATATCTCAATGGCGAAAACCTAAAAATCCCCCCCCCCCCACCACACCCGTTGTCTGCAGCCGTCTTCTCGGAAAGTGGATACCATTCGATAGGAAGCTGCCAAGGTCACCTACTCACGAGCAAAATACGCCAATGTCCCTTTTGTTGCACGTGGAATCCATTATGTATTAATGCGTAATTCCAATATGTACCCTGAAGCATTTTCATCGCGGTCCCGATTCTGAATTATGGGATTAGTCCGCCATAAACCGCAATATCGCGCGATATATGGCCGGAGATATCGATCCCATTAAAACCCATATCGCGCAGCCCTATACAGTAACTGCTTTGACACAGATCGATGGCTTCGTTATTCATTTCCTACCCCACCCTACACTCTATCCGTACGTCACAGGAAGAGGAACGGAGGAAGGAGGCGAGGCAGGAGCCGCAGAAGGTCGACTCGCACGCGGGGCTCGAGGTCGGTCGGGGTCGAAGGTCGAAGGGGGGCTGTCTCTTCTTTGCCTGCTGCTTTTTTTTCCAAGGGTCATATCATAAGTAAACTTTGTAAGAACAGTAATCATGTGATGACGTTAAGTTGAGATTTCTCAAATGAGAAATTTTAAGCGCATTCGCTCCTTTCCGTGAACGGAAATATCATGGAACTGTCTCATTCCAGAACGGATTTTTCCCCCAAAGAGCGTTTCCCGGATAGGATTCTTCCCCGATCAAAGACTTTCCATAATAAAGGCTTTCCTGTACAGATATCCCCCATGATTTCATCCCCTACTTTTAGAATCTTCAAGGAAAAAGAATGATGTCCGGCATAAGTCTTCCCACCACCATCTCCAACTTCTCACGTTACACTCGTCCTCGGTGACGTACTTCATGAGAGGATGAAATCGATCCTATTTTTTCTCTTGCTTTACTCGCATCGGTGGACCAGAGGATTTCAAGGCCCAAGTGGCTATATTTATGCCTCGTTCAAGCTCTGCTCTCTTCAGACCTCTGGTGAATGCGAAAAGGTTCTTCCCGACGACAAATGCCAACTCTCGTCGGCGAAAAGCATCCAGCTCAGTTCTTCCGGACGTCGATGCCGATGTCCATTCGGCCATTTCTTCTGTCGCCCCTCATAGAAATACTTTGGGTGTTCCCTGTGTGTTCCCAGTGTGTTCCTGCGGCATCTAGTCATGGTTTTCCAACCCTACAAGGGGGCAAGAAGCTCGATGTTGTTCGGTGAAGGAGGGGAATTCTTCGTCGCGGATCGGGTCGAAATCCTCCAATGAAGTTCCCTTTGGGGGTTCCCTTTTGTCTTCTCAGGAAATACTGCTTGGGAAATTTTTTTTCGGGAAATAAACTGTTCTGGGAATGTTCTTTCGGCAAAGAGTCGGTGAATCTACTTTAACGTTATGCATGTTTTGGAAGAACAGTCGAACAATTTGAAGAACGCTTCTTCGAATGATATATACCTGTATATTTGATCAAATACAGTTTGGGGGCCGAAACTGGGAAAACTCTTTTGTGTCTCTTGGATGGATTCGTTGAGTGTTGGTTTTGGGATTTCATCGGTTTGACCTCTCCGTGACCTTCGTTTCCAACTCTTCTCTCTGGACGTACCATCTGGTATCGACACTCCTCACATGGGGCTGTCCCGATGTATCGGCAACCACCGGCATCGACCGCTGGTATAGCACCATCAGTGCCATCGGCCGGTTTGCAAACCGCCGGTGCCGATTTCCAAAAAAGAACGAGCAGAACGATGAAAAGGGAAAAAAAAAGAAACGATGTTCCGATGCATCAATCGATGAATAGATGTCATCTTCGATTGCAGGAGGCATGGCAGGCTTTATTACTCGTCGCGACGGTCACACCTTCCCTCCACACTCAGCAATCACAGGCGAGAGATGATAGAATACAGATAGAGATCCGCTTCCCGATCGAGGCAAGAATCGACGGAAGTCAAGCCTCCGCCCATGGGCGTCCGCTCCCAGGGGCAAGGGGGGGCACTTGCCCCCCCCCCCCCTGGAAATCGGGCATGGCAATTTGTTGCCATGCCCGATTAGTAGTACTAAAAAAGAAATTTAATGTACTTCATGTGGAAATCTCATCTTCCGTAGCACCATTTAGACCAATCTTGCCACACAATAAGAAACATCCTAACGAGTTAAAAATTCAACTCAACCCATCTGGTCCAGAAGCTCCGGTTACACTACTGCTCTACATAACATCGCGCCAAAGCTGAAGATCGTAAAACATGGAATGCAAGTATCCCAGGCTGAATGGCTATTTCACGTCTTCCTTGTAAATCGTTCACACCAGGCCTGCAGTAGGCCTGCCCTAGTTGAGTGAGCCTATGCCTGCACCTTGGTACTTGTTTGTGTCCAGTTTGCTT